>NW_026468653.1:0-11341 GCF_026875155.1 Cherax quadricarinatus | reverse complement strand
GTAACGATTTTAAATTGAAACCGGGGGGGCAACCATCATTTTCACCTCAATGTGTCAACCAGCAGGTTTCAACCAGTGTGTCAACTTCAGTGGGTCAACCAGTCAGTGTGTCAACCAGCAGTGTGTCAACCAGTCAGTGTGTCAACCAGTCAGTGTGTCAACCAGCAGTGTGTCAACCAGTCAGTGTGTCAACCAGTCAGTGTGTCAGCCAGTCATTGTGTCAACCAGAAGTGTGTCAACCAGTGTGTCAAACATCAGTGTGTCAACCAGAGGGTGTCAACCAGTCAGTGTGTCAACCACAGTGTGTCAAACCAGCAGTGTTTCAACCAGTGTGTCAACCAGTCAGTGTGTCAACCAGAAGTGTGTCAACCAGTCAGTGTGTCAACCAGAAGTGTGTCAACCAGCAGTGTTTCAACCAGCAGTGTGTCAACCAGCAGTGTTTCAACCAGAAGTGTGTCAACCAGTCAGTGTGTCAACCAGCCGTGTGTCAACCAGTCAGTGTGTCAACCAGAAGTGTGTCAACCAGTCAGTGTGTCAACCAGCAGTGTGTCAACCAGTCAGTGTGTCAACCAGAAGTGTGTCAACCAGTTAGTGTGTCAACCAGCAGTGTGTCAACCAGTCAGTGTGTCAACCGAAGTGTGTCAACCAGTCAGAGTTGTCAACCAGCAGTGTGTCAACCAGTCAGTGTGTCAACCAGAAGTGTGTCAACCAGTCAGAGTGTCAACCAGTCAGTGTGTCAACCAGAAGTGTGCAAACCAGTCAGTGTGTCAACCAGAAGTGTGTCAACCAGTCAGTGTGTCAACCAGTCAGTGTGTCAACCAGAAGTGTGTCAACCAGTCAGTGTGTCAACCATCAGTGTGTCAACCAGTCAGCGTGTCAACCAGAAGTGTGTCAACCAGAAGTGTGTCAACCATCAATGTGTCAACCAGAAGTGTGTCAACCATCAATGTGTCAACCAGAAGTGTGTCAACCAGCAGTGTGTCAACCAGAAGCGTGTCAACCAGAAGTGTGTCAACCATCAATGTGTCAACCAGAAGTGTGTCAACCATCAATGTGTCAACCAGAAATGTGTCAACCAGTCAGTGTGTCAACCAGCAGTGTGTCAACCAGTCAGTGTGTCAACCAGCAGTGTTTAAACCAGTCAGTGTGTCAACCAGCAGTGTGTCAACCAGCAGTGTGTCAACCAGTCAGTGTGTCAACCAGCAGTGTGTCAACCAGCAGTGTTTCAACCAGCAGTGTGTCAACCAGCAGTGTTTCAACCAGCAATGTGTCAAGCAGCAGTGTTTCAACCAGCAGTGTGTCAACCAGCAGTGTTTCAACCAGCAGTGTGTCAACCAGCAGTGTGTCAACCAGCAGTGTTTCAACCAGCAGTGTGTCAACCAGCAGTGTTTCAACCAGCAGTGTGTCAACCAGCCAAGCCAGTCAGCCAGTCAATGTGTCAACCAGAAAGTGTCAACCATCAGTGTGTCAACCAGTCAGTGTGTCAACCGGTCAAGTGTATCAACCAGGGAATTTGTCAACCAGTCAAATGTGTCAACCAGTCACTGTGTCAACCAGGCAAGTGTGTCAACCATCAGTGTGTCAACCAGTCACTGTGTCAACCAGGCAAGTGTGCCCAATACCAGCAGTGTGTCAACCAGTCAAGTGATATCAACCAGGCAATGTGCCAAACAGCCAAATGTGCCAACCAGTCACTGTGTCAACCAGGCAAGTGTGTCAACCAGTCAGTGTGTCAACCAGCCAAGTCAGTCAACCTGCAAGTGTGTCAACCAGCAGTGTGCCAAGCAGTCAATGTGTCAAGCAGTCAGTGTGTCAACAGTGTGTCAAGCAGCAAGTATCAAGCAGTCATTTTTGTCCAAGCATTCAGTGCGCAAGCAGTCGGGTGTGTAAAAGCAGTCAGTTTTGCCCAAGCAGTCAGTTTGCCCAGCAGTCAGTGTGTCAGCCATCAGTGTGTCAACCAGTCAGTGTGTAACCAGCAGTGTGTCAACAGCAGTGTTCAACACGTGTGTCAACCATAGTTTTCAACAGCATGTGCAAGCGCAGTTTTTTCAACAGCATGTGCAACCATGGTTTCAACAGCATTGTGTCAACCAGCAGTGTGTCAAGCAGTGATTTTTGTAAACCAGCAGTGTTAAACCCCCAGTGTGCCAAGCAGCGTGGTAAAGAAAACAGTTTAAACATCATGTTCAACATCAGTGTGTCCCGAAATAAACCCATAAACCAGTCGCCCCCCAAACTTAAAGAGTTTTTAAAGTGTTAAGGTATTGAAGTTTTGTTTTATAGTTTTGGACCCAAGGTTGGGGAAGGCCAACGCAAATTCCCCTAAACTTTTCAAACCCAACCACCATAAAATTTGCAAAAACAAATCAGGGAAATTTCAAAATTCTTTCAAATGGGAAATTAAAAAAAATGTTAAAATTTTTTCAAATTTCTTCCAAAATGTCCAGGAATTTAAAAAAGATTGGAAAATTTACCTTTTCAGGGTAACATCAAAGTGCCCAATTTCTTTAAAATTAAAATCTTCCAAAATGTAAAAATTTATTCATTTTTTTTTCCAGTGTTTCAAAACATTTTTAAATTTCTTTCCAAAATCCATTTTTTTTCCCCCAGAAAAAATTTAGAAATAAAAATTTCCCCCAAAATTCAAAAATATTTAAACCAAAAAAATTCAAAAAGCCCAGTTTTTTTTTTTTCAAAAACTTCAAAATTCATCAAAAATTTCAGTTTAAAATTTTTTTTTAAATTTTAGGGCCCCCTCAAAATCCCAAAAATTAAAGAATAAATTTTTTTTTAATTTTTAAATTTTCCAAAAAATTTCCAAAAATTCCCCCAATTTTTCAAAAATTCAAAACCAAAAATACAATTTTTGATTTTTTTTTTTAAAAAAAAAATTTTTTTCATCCAAAAATTTAAAAAATTGAAAAAATTTAAAAAACTTTTTTAGGTAAACAAATGCAAATTTTCTTTATTAAAATTTCCAAAATGGCTTTTTCATTCAAAAAAGTTATAAAGAAAAATCTAAACTTTAATTTTTTTTTCCCAAAAAAATTTATGGCATCCCCCCAAATTTAAAAATTTTTCCTAAAAAAAAATAAAAATCCAATATTTTTTTCCCAAATAAAACACAAAAATCTCAAATGTTGGGGGGATGATTTTTTTGGTTTTAAATTTTAGGCCCCTCATCTCCAAAAAAGCTTTTTTAATTCATTTTTCATTTCTAAAAAGTTCCCCCAGAGGGGCTAAACCCCCTAAAAAATTTTAAATGACGATTAATTTTTTTAAAATTTTTGCTTCAAAAATTTTCTGTCTTATAAAAATCTTGTAGGGAAATTTCTAAAAAGCCAATTTCAATTGTGTTTAAATAACCCTGCTTTTAAATTTTAATGTTCAAAAAATCATAGTTTTAAATTTTCAAAAAGTCCAGAAAAAAAAAAATGCCATTTAAAATTGTTCCAAAATTCCAAAATGCAAAAATTTTAGAGGGAAAAAATTTTTTTTTTTTTTAAAAAATCTTATTTTTTTCAAACTCAAAAATAAAAAGGAAATTTTAAAAAAATGATTTTTAAAAATTTTTAAATTTTCAGAGTAAAATTTTTTTTTTTTTAATTTTTTACTTTTTTTAAAGGGTTCAAATTTTCTTTTAAAATAAAATTTAAAATAAAAAAATAAAAATTTTCTTAAAGTGCTTCAAAAAAAAATCAAAATTAAAAAAAAAAAATTCTAATTTTTTTAAAATTTTTTCATAAAAAAAAAAAAAAAAATAAAATAGTTTAAAATGTTTTAATTTTTTAAAATGGCCCAAAAAAATTTTTAAAATTTTTAAAAAAATTTGAAATTTTTTTTTTTTTTCAGAGAGGAAATTAAAAATGAAAAAATTTTAGAAAAATTTGAAAAAATTTAATTTTTTAAGAAAAGTTTAAATTTTCAAAAAAAAAAAAATTTTGGAAAATTTAGAAAAAATTTTTAAAATTTTTTTAAAATTTGTTAAGGGGGGTTTAAAAAAATTCAAAATGGTTTCCTTTTTTCCTGTTTTCTAAATTTTCTTTTTTTTTTAAATTGTCCTTTTTTTTTTAAAAAAAATTTTTTCCCCTTTTTCCCAAAGGGGAAAGAAAAATTAAAAGGGAAGGAAAATTTGGGAAAGGGAAGGGATTCGGGGGAAGAGGGATTGGGGAAAAAAAGGGTTTGAGGGGGAACGGAAGAAAAGGAAGGGGAGGAGAAAAAGGACAAGGTAAGGAGGAAAATAGAAGAGGGGGGGGGGGAATGGGATGAAGGGGAGGGGAAATGGAAAGGAAAGCTTTTTGGGGTTTTGTTTGTTAAGTAGAGGCTTGTTTTCCCTTTTTCCTTTCCCCCTTTTTCTTTCCTTTTCATCCCTTCTTTCCCTTTTTCTCCTCTTCTTTCCCTTTTTCTCCCTTCTTTTCCTTTCCAAGGGCACAAGCAATTAAAAGTTGTTCTCCTTGTGTACAATTACCAGGTTCTGATGTTCCACTTTGTGTACAATGACCAGGCTTCGAGTGTTCCACTTTGTGTACAAGTGCCGGGCTCTGAGTGTTTCCCTTTGTGTACAAGTGCCCAGGTTCTGAGTGTTCCCTTTGTGTACAATGACAGGTTCTGGTGTTCATTTGTGAAAAATGCCAGGCTTCTGGTGTTCCATTTGTGAAAAGTGACCGGTTTCGGGTGTTCCACTTTGTTACAAGTGACCAACTTCTGAGTGTTCCATTGTGTACAATGCCAGGCTTCGGGGGTTTCCACTTTGTGTACAAGTGACCAACTTTGAGGTTCCGCTTTGTGAAAAAATGACCAGGCTTCGAGTGTTCCCCCTTGTGTAAAAGTGACCGGCCTTCTGAGGTTCCCTTTGTTACAAGTGACAACTTCTGAGTTTTCCGCTTTTTGTACAAGTGACCAGTCTTCGAGTTTCCACTTTGTGTAAAAGTGCCCAGCTTCTGATGTTCCCACTTTGTGTAAAAGTGCCCAGGCTTCTGAGTGTTTCCACTTTGTGTAAAAGTGACCGGGTTTCTGATGTTCCACTTTGGTACAAGGACCAGGTTCTGATGTTCCACTTTGGTAAAAATGACCGGGGGCCTGAGTTTTCCACTTTGTGTACAAGGGCCAGGCTTCTGAGTGTTCCACTTTTTTACAAGTGACTCGACTTTGAGTTTTCCCGCTTTGTTACAAGGACCAGGCTTCTGATGTTCCCTTTGTGACAAGTGCCGGCTCTGAGTGTTCCGCTTTGTTACAAGTGACCAACTTCTGGGGGTTTCCTTTGTGTACAAGTGACCTCTTCTGAGTGTTCCACTTTTGTACAAGTGACCGGGGCTTCTGATGTTCCATTTTGTGTACAAGTGACCAGGCTTTGAGGTTCCACTTTGTGTACAAGTGCCCAGGCTTTGATTATTGCATTTTGGTAAAAGTGCCAGGCTTCTGATTTTCCCCTTTTTGTGTACAAGTGACCGGGGCTTCTGATTGTTCCCACTTTTTGTACAAGGCCCGGGCTTCTGGTGTTTCCATTTTTGTGTACAGGTGACCAGGTTCTGATTGTTTCTTCATTTTTTCCTAAATTTACTTAACAATGGCAGAGGATTGCAAGTCAGGGGGGGTGGGAAAACCCCTTTTTAAACCCTTGTTGGGGGAAATACTCTTCTCCAGGCTGGGGGACTACCACCTCAAACATTTTTTTTCCCCAAGAATGATGGACTGTTTTAGAGATGTATGGGATATTCACATCCACGGAACATCCGCACAATTTTAACACCGCATTTTACTGTGAACAGATACCCAAATGCTCCGCCCCGCAAAATAAGACATCCTCATCCACACCACATCCGCGGGTGTCAAAATTTTTCACATCCGACACATCTCTGACTGATTACTTCTTTTTATTTTTTTTTTCTGCTGCTGCCTCTGATTTGACTGAAAAAAGTCTCTGCGTAGGCGAAACGTTTCATCAATAAAACACCCAACTGTTGACATGTGTCTTGTATCAATAGTCGGTATTTTCACCTTTTAAACTTTTATGGGGGTTTTTGAGGCAAAACAGTGGTAGTGAATCTCCCTCACAATTCCAGTTGAGTAGTAAAATCCCTGCACTTAATTTTACACTTCCCACTTAAGCAACACGTCTTGAGCACAGAAATTTTAAATATTGCTAAGGGACACTGTATTGCGTTAAAAATAATTATTACGACAGTGTACCGGTTTACGATAACGGGAAAAAAATTAGAAGATAAAAAAATAGCCCCACGTTTTGGCCCGACTTGGACCCTTAACAGTCACAGTAACACCGAAGGTAAGGGGAAAAGTTTTTTAGGGGAGAAGGGCAGGGAAAGGGAGAAAAAAGGGGGTGGGGAAAAAAAAAAAAGAAAGTAAAAAGAGACGAGATGGAAGAAATACAAGATAGATGAACGAGGGAATACAATTTAAATGAATCCAAATAAATTTAACTTACTGACAAAATAGAGTCTTCATAGGAAAAACTTTTTTTTGTTGTTCCAAAGACTTTCAAAGCCTCAGCCTGTCCCGATCTGGCCCCATTCTTGCGAAAATAAAAAAAATAATAATAATTAAAAATAATAATAATTTAATAAAATAATAAAAATTAAAAAAATTTTTAAAAAATAATAATAAAAAAATAAAAAATAAGAATCATAAAAAATAATAAATTTTTTAAAAAAAAAAAATTTAAAAATATTATTTTTCCAAATCGAACAACCAATCAAACGACCAGGAATACTTTGTAATTAGGGGCATTTGCGGGTTGGGTTAAATTTTGTCCCCCGAGGACCCACACCCAAAACTAAACCCCGGTACCCATGCGCTAGGGAAAGGGGACAGCGGGTTTTAAGGAAAATCCCCTGTCCACTTACGGAGGTGAACAGGGGCGATTTAAGGGGGAACTGTCCAGGCAGGGGGGGCCCAACACAGTCCTAAAAGGGCCCCGTTTTATTACAATCGCCCGGGGCCTGAATGTGTGAGTGGGTTTAAAAAAGGGGGGGCCCTACCCGTTTCCATAATTGTTTGGTTCTTTTATTTAAAATTTCGTCACTTTAGTTTGGGGGGGTTAAGTTTTGGGTATTTTAAAGCCACCGTATTGGGGAGCGTCGGGACAGGTTTCCTCTACAATATTTTTTTTTAAAGCCTAAAACCCACAAGGTGGTAAAAAGCGGGGGGTAAAATAAGCAAGCGGTCTAACTAAGCAAGGGTCATAACTAAGCAAGCGGTCATAATAAGCAAGGGTCATCAAAAGGGCATCAAGCAAACGGTCTAACTGCAACTTTAACAACAACGGTTTTACCAAAAGGGTTTTTAAACAACAAACGGAAAATAGCAAGTGGTTAACTAAGAAGGGTCATAACTAAGAAGTGGGATCAGAGGGACTATTGTACCCAGGAGGCTGTGAGGGGGTAGCACTTATTTTTACCCCCTTTGGGAAAGGGGTTTAGCCCCAAAAAACTTTTTAAGTGATTACTTGAATTGTTGTAGCACGGTATTGTGAGTACTTTTGAATTGTTGTAGTCACGGTATTGTGATTTCTTGTGAATTGTTGTAGTCACGGTATTGGGGTTTTTGGAATTTTGAGCCTTTTCTTTTAATTTTGTTCACTTTATTTTATTCTTTAAATTTTGTGTCCTTTTATTCTTTTTGTTTACACCCTTTTTTTTTTTTTAATTGTTTTACCCCCTCTTCTCCCACCCTTTCCCTCTGCTCCCCCACCTCCCTCTTTCCTTCCCCTTTTCCCGCGTCCCCTCCCACCCCCCCCCTCTGTTCCCCCATTTTTTTTTCCCTTTCCCCTCCCCCCCTACACCCCTTCTCCCCTTTTCCCAACCCCCCCCTCTTTTCCCCCAACCCCTTTCCCCCCCCCTTTTCCCTTTCCCCTTCCCACCCTCCCCTCGTTTTCCCTCAAATTGTTTTGAATTATAACAAATTCACTTTTCCTGTCCCCCTTACAGGGCCCCACTCAATTTTTCCTCAACCTTTTCCTCCCCCACTTTTCCCCTTTCCTTTTTTTATCACTTTCCGGGTATTTTCTTTTCAGTTAACGTGTAAAAGGTTGGTACGGTTTTAGAATTAAATTTTTTCCTTTTTTTGGGCCTCCCGGTAATGTAGTTGAGAAACTTCAAATTAGTTACTACATCTATTTTATGTGGACTTTCCCAAAAGGGGGGGGATAATTTTAGGTAACATTTGCCTGGGTCCTTAAAAATTTTTTATCTGTATAATTTTTTAAAACAGCGCTGGAGATTATTTAAAAATTCCTTTATCCTGTGTGTTTAGTCTCCTATCAATTAAGTAATCAGTAAACCCAACCAAAATTTAAAAATTTGCACACTGGAAAAAAACTGTTTTTTTTTAATGTGAGTTTCGCAAGTTTATAAGAAGTTTCCGATGTTTCAATGTGCAAACTTTTAAATTTTTTCGGGAAACCCTTTTGAAACCCAAGTTCCTTTTTTTGGGGGTTTTTAAACCGGGGGTTTTTTCCCCCATAAAAAAATTTTTCCGGGCAATTAATAAAAACCCCTTTTTTTTTTGTCTTTCCCAAAATATTATAAAAAATATTAATATTAATTTTTTTTAATTTTAAATTTTAAATTATAATTTTTTAAAAGGGAAATTTTATAAAAAAATTAATTAATTTTTTATATTATATATAAAATAAAAAAATAAATATATATAAATTTTTAAAATAAAAAATATATAAAAATATAATATATTGATGGACTGTTATATCGACTCTAGGTGAGGGGTGATTTCCCAAACTCCTCGACCTTCAACATTCTTCTCTGTACTGAACTGATAAAGCCACGTTTGGTGAAACGTTTCCAATGAAAATACCCCAAATTTTGCAATGTGTTAGTTTTTAAAAAAGGGACCCGCACTTCCGAAAGGGATTTTTTTTAATTTGGGATAAAAAATGGCGAGTATCGGTTTAGTCACGGGTAATTCTGGAACCTAGTTAATGCTGACACTTTCGGTTGGTTGGTACTTAAAATTTTCCGGGAAAAGGCCACTTTTTTTCCCACAAAAAGCTTTGAAAATCCCCCCCGCGTCTTATACGCTCAAGGTCAGAGCCAGGTTAGGCTTGGGTTACGCTTCAGCATTTTTACCAACGTTACGTTACAACGCTTGCAAACACGTTTTATGTACGTTATATGAGGGGAAAATACGGTAAAGTGAAGGAAAAAGAACCCGACTGTAGGTCAGGTTAGGTAAGGGTTGTCAAGAAACGGGGATAAGTTTTTTCCTGAAGGGTCTTAAAATCTATGATGACACACCCCTTGAGCTTTTGGTCATCTGCGAGGGCCCTTTCCCTGGGTTCACCCCTCCACCCCCTTTAAAAAATTTTGATTACAAAATAACATCATTATGACACTTTGGAGTGACTGGGTTAGCCAAGTGTTAAAACTTGCGTCTCTCATGCTTTTTTCAAAAAATTAGTTTCAGAAATTAGTGCCCCAAAGGACACGCCCCTTTCCCCCATCCCCCACTTGCTTCCCCTAATGTTTTCAACCAAGAAAATAACTTACCGGGGTCCACCAGGAGGGGTTTCCGGGGGGGCAGCGCTTTCTCTGCCCGGTCCATACCCCGGGGGTGGGGCAGGGGGCTGTCAACCCGGGGTTTTTTTGCGGCACACCACAATAACATCCACTTATTTCCGTCAAATATGATAGATGCGTGTGTGTGTGTCTGTGGGTTGTTTTATGTTGTTATTTTTTGGTGTGGGGGGTGGGGGCGGGGGGGGGTGTGTGTGTGTGTGTGTGTTTTGTGTGTGTGTGTGTGTGTGTGGGTGGGGTGGGGGGGGGTTGTGGTTGGGTGTGGGGTGTGTGTGTGTGGTGTGTGTTTTGTGTGTGTGTGTGTGTGTGTGTGTTTGACCACCTAGTTGTACTCACCGTTGAGGTTGCAGGGGTCGAGTCCAAGCTCCTGGCCCGCCCTTCACTGGCGCTACTAGTCACTCCCCTGAAACCCTGGCTTTACTACCTCTGCTTTAAAACTATGTAGGACCTGCCCCCACTCATCGCTTCCCAAACTATTCCACTTATGACTCTCGTGGCTGAAGAAAAAAAATTTTCCCAAAATCCCTGTGATTATCGCGTCTTCAACTTCCAACGTGCCCCTTGTTACTGTGTCCCAAACTTGGAAAAATCCTGTCTTTGTCACCTTGGTCAATTCCTCTCATATTTTGATGTCGTTATCATGTCCTCCCCTTTTCCCTTCCCCAGTGTCGTCGGGATTTTCCCCTTTAAACCCCTTCCCCGAGGACATACCTCTTTGCTCTGGACTAGTCTTGTTTGCAAAACCCTTTTCACTTTCTCTAGTTTTTTTTACTGCTTGGTAGGTGTGGGGTTTCCCAAAATGGGGCCGCAACTCCAATATGGGCCAACATACACGGTGTACAGGGTCCCGAACGATTCCTTATTAAATGTCGGGAAAGCTGTTTCCGAGGGTTTTCTAGGGGGCCCATATGGCAGCAGTTTTTTGGTTTTATGTGCGCTTTAGGAGATGTCCGGGGTTATACTACCCCCAAAATCTTTTTCTTGATGAGGTTTTTGGGGGCTTGGCCCCCTAACTGTCTCCTCCGTCTTCTTTGCCCTTCCCAATTTCATGACTTTGCATTTGGGGGGATTTAACTCCCGGAGCCAATTGCTGGGCCAGGTCGCACCTGTCCCGACCCTTTTTAGTTCTGCCTGGGCTTCGACGAATGAATTCTTTTCATAAAAATTTACTCATCGCAAACAGGGCACCTCGATCTATTCCTTCCCTCATGTCGTTCACAAAAACCAAAACAGCACTGGGCCTAGGCTGACCCCCGTGAGACCCCGCTGGTCACAGGTCCCCCTCTGACACCCGCACTACCATAACTCCTGCGTCTTCGACAAGTTTCCCCGATCCATTGTATGCCCCTTTCCCGTTATCCCCCCTTGGACCTCCAGTTTTTTGCACTAATCTCTTTTGGTTTGGAAATGTGTCAAACGCCCCCTTGCAGCCAAGGTTGGTGTGTGTTGCGTGTGTGTGTGTGGTGGTGCGTGTGTGTGTGTGTGTATGTTGTGGTGGGTTTTTGGGTGGGGTGTGTGTGTTGGTGTGGGGGGGGGTTTTGGGGAGTTTTTGTGGTGGGGGGTTGGATGTTGGGTTTGTGTCGGGTTTGTTCTCGTGGTTGTGTTTTTGTATGTTTTTGTTTGTTTGTTTTATATTGTGGTTTATTTGTGGTTGTGACTAGATTACTCCTAATTTTGGTTCGGGGGCGAGCTCACTTCCTGGCCCCCCTTTCCCTATCGCACTGGTCCTCGTTCCTCTTTCCCCCAAAAAACCACCCGTCTTAAACATTTGGTTCCTGCCCCACTACATCAGACAC
>NW_026468651.1:0-12346 GCF_026875155.1 Cherax quadricarinatus | reverse complement strand
TCATTTATGGTTTTAGTTCTTCCCGTGATTTCCTGACTCCTAAAGGATTCTTTTAGCTTAAGTTCGATGCTTGCTATTTCTCTGACCAGTGTCTCCCTACGCATTTCAGATATATTGACCTCTTTTAGCCGCTCTTGTTATTTTTTTTCCGTCGCCTGTGAAGGAGCGCCTGTCTCTTTCTATTTTACATCTACTCCTCCTTTTTCCTAGAGGAATAAGCCTTGTGCATTACATCGAGTGCCACCGAGTTAATCTGTTCTAGGCATAAGTTGGAGTCTGTGTTGCTTAGTATATCTTCCCAGCTTATATCGGTTAGGACTTGGTTACTTGGTCCCACTTTATGTTTTTGTTATTGAAGTTGAATTTGGTGAATGCTCCCTCGTGAAGCTGGAGGTGCTGTCCTGGGAGACAGTAATGGTGAAGCTGGAGGTGCTGTCCTGGGAGACAGTAATGGGGAAGCTGGAGATGCTGTCCTGGGAGACAGTAATGGTGAAGCTGGAAGATTTTGTCCAGGTAGTCGGGAATTATACGCAGGAAGGAATACATATAAATGACCTCATAGGGGACAGGAGCCATAGTAGGGAAACAAGTGTAGTCAAAGATAAGATAAAACCAATATTGCAAACTAGAAATACCGCAGGAAATAGCAAACAAGAGGACTCCACTAGCAATAGTGAGGATATATTACCAAAAACAACTGGTGGGAGCTCCATTGTTGGTGCTAGGGAGGATAGAAGTAAGACAGGGAAACATGCACCAACAGGGAATACAGTCACAGAACCCAAGGCAAACGAAAACCAAGCCTGTGCACATACTATGCACTTGGTATCTGCTGGCATGGGAAATCTGGAAAAAACAGATGGGACGTGCAACTATGACCACCCTAGAAAATGCCATGCCCATATGACAACAGGAAAATGCAAACTCCCTTCCTGTAAACTTTTTCACCCCTGAACTGTGTACCTCTTCAGTACAGGAAAGACTGTGCTATAACTTAAATTGCCAAGCATACCATCTAAAGGGGACAAAAAGATCAAAACATCCAGGCCATGGAAAAAACCTGGGTAGCCACAGCCACTCAAGAGGGAGAGGTTTTTTAGTTGCCAGGAAGGAAAAAATAAACTGGCAGGAAATGGCAGAAATCGTACACCAAATCCAGTCATTCCTGGAGTGGAACCACAGTCGATGGCCTCCACTCCAAACCAACAGATACAGATACTAATGCCGGAAAAAAAATCCCCCCCTCAGTACCAACAATACCACCAGTCCGATAACATTCTTCTTTGCAAATATACAAGGTCTAAAGCCAGCCAACAAACAACAAAATACCTTTCATCCGTGGACTGCTTGCAGAGGCAAAGGCAATGTTCGCGGCTTTCACTGAGACCCACATAAAGGATCACTTGGACAACGAAATATGGATCCCTGGTTACAACCTATACAGATGTGGACAGATGTGAACAGGCAAAAGGGGGGAGGGGTGGCCTGTCATTGCGAGTCATTGTTTGCCACAGAACTGCTTAATGCCTCAAATGATGTAGTGGAAGTTTTAGCAGTACAAATGGTCGAGAACCAAAAACTAGTCATTGTGATAGTCTACAAGCCTCCGGATGCAACATCCCAGCAATTCAGGAAAGCTGTTAAAATATTGACACTGTCTGGAAAATCTTCCAGTCCGGCACCCAACATCTGCTCTGGGGGATTTCAAACTTATGGCACCTAAAATGGGAGGAATAGAGCAAATAATATTGGTTGCCATGTAATAACATCCAGGAGGCAGCTAGGATGAAAAACTCACACTACAGGGAGCTTTTAATTCTCTGCACCAAAATTCAATTTAAACCAAGCAAAAAATAGATGCTATAGACTGGAGAATACACTAGACCTCATCTTCACTAACAATGATGATCTGATAAGAAATGTCACCAAATCAAAAACAATATACTCAGATCACAACATAATTGAGTTCAGGAAAATGTATGCGAGGAGCCCCGACCGACATAAGAGACTAGTCACGAGTGGAGCATTCTCCAAATTCAAACTTCAATAACAAAAACATAAAGTGGAGACCAAGTAAACCAAGTCTAACGATATAAGTGGGAAGATATACTAAAGCAACACAGACCCCAACTTATGCCTAGAAACAGATTACTCGTGGCACTCGATTTATGCACAAGGCTTATTCCTCTAGAAAAAGGAGGAGTAGATGTAAAACTAGAAAGTGACAGGCGCTCCCTTTGACAGGCCGACGGAAAAGAACTAACAGAGCGGCGTAAAGAGGTCAATAATATCTGAAATGCGTTAGGGAGACACTGGTCAGAGAAATTAGCAAGCATCGACTTAAGCTAAAGATCCTATAGGAGTCAGGAATCCGCCGGGAAGACTAAAAGCATAAATGAATCCGAAAGAAAAACCAAAGTATTTCTTCTCCTATTCCAAATCAAAATCGAGAACAACGTCCAGTCTGGGGCCCCTACTTAAAACAAGATGGGTCCTACACAGATGACAGCAAGGAATGAGTGAGCTATCAATTCCCAATATGACTCTGTTTTAGCAAGCCGCTAACCAGACTGAGAGTCGAAGGATCTAAAGAATTTTTTATGAGAGAGCCACATTTGATTAACAAGCCTATCCGTTTTATCCTGGACGCCAAATGACTACGAACAGCGATAAATGACATGCCCATACACTCTGCCCAGGGCTAGATCTCATGGAATCTGTGTTCATTAAGAACTGCAAGAAGCCCTATCACGGAGCCTTTTCCATCCTATGGAGGAGGTGAGCAGGGGAAGGGGGTCCGTCCACAGTTCTAAAAACAAAAGGACATAGCCCACTCCCAAAGGGGGCAGTAGTAACAAGCCCCCCCACAGCAAAGAACTACAAACCAATAGCACTAAATCCCATTTCATAAAGAATCTTTGAAAGGTCCTAAGAACAAGGATCACCACCATCTAGAGAAACCCATATCGTTACACAACCCAGGGGCAACAATGGGATTAGAACAGGTCGCCTCCTGTCTGTACTCAACTATTGGATCACTTACGACAAGGTCCTAAAGCCTAGATGGACAAAAAAAGAATGCAGATGTAATATATACAGACTTTGCAAAAGCCTTCGAAAGTGTGACCATGGCGTATAGCGCACAAAATGGCGTGGTGCTTAAAGGAATAAAAAACCAAGGGAAAAGTGGTCGATGGTATCTATAATTTCCTGGCTAACCAGAACACAGAGGGAGTAGTCGTCAACAGAGTAAAACTCCGAGGCAGCTACGGTGGAAAAGCTCTTGTTCCACAAGGACAGTTCTCGCTCCCATCTTGTTCTCATCCTCATTATTCCGACATAGGACAAGGATGTCAGCCACAGCCCGTGTCTTCATTTGCAGATGACTCCGAATCTGCATGACAGTGTCTTCCATTGCAGACACAGCAACGCTCCCAGGGCGGACATCAACAATTCATTTCCCAAAGTTGGGCTGCAGAAAACAATATGAAGTTCAAACGATGAGAATTTCAATTACTCAGATATGGTAAACATGAGGAAATTAATCTTCATCAGAGTACAAAAACAAATTTCTGGCCACAAAAAAGAGCGAAAACACCAACATCAAAGGACCTGGGAGTGATTCATGTCGGAGGGATCTCACCTTCATAGGACCATAAAATTGTATCAATCGCATACTGCTGAAAGATGACAGGACAGGATATGAGAACCTTCAAAACTAGGGAGCCAAGCCATGATGACACTCTTCAGGTCACTTGTTCTATCTAGGCTGGAATATTGCTGCACACTAACAGCCACCTTTCAAGGCAGGTGAAATTGCCGACCTAGAAAATGTACAGAGAACTTTCACGGGCGGCATAACGGAGATAAAACACCTCAATTATGGGAGCGCCTTTGGGGAAAAGGGGTTTTTCCTAAACTGTATTCCTGGAAGCTGGAGGGAGAGATTACATGATTTATACAACCTTGGAAAATGTCTAGAATGAACTAGTACGACTTGCACACGAAAATCACTCACTACGGAAAGCAAAACGACTTGGCAGACGAGCACCAAATCCCCCCAATGAAAGCAGGGGTGTCATAGCACGTTAGAGACCATACAATAAGTGTCAGGGGCCCGAGACTGTTCAACCTGCCTCCCAGAACACATAAGGGGGATACCAACAGACCCCTGGCAGTCTTCAAGCTGGCCACTGGACAAGCACTAAAGTCAGTTTCCGGATCAGCGGCTGGGCTCGTATGTTGGTTTGCGTGCTGCCAGCAGCAACATCCCTGGTTGATCAGGCCTGATCCACAGGAGGCCTTGGTCACAAGGGGGGGGACCGGGCCGCGGGGGCGTTGCCCCCGGAACTCTCTCCAGGTAAAATCCAGGTAAACATCATGGATGGAGAGAGGACAGCAAGGGCAGTGTTGCTGTGTGCTTCTCTAAAAAGTGTTCATGCCCAGACATTGATGTTGCTATCCCTACTCATCTGAAATGATGTTCTTCAAGCTCTGCATTAAACACTAGTACCTCTGTATTAGTATTTGCAAGTACAGGCCTCAGTGACAACATGGCAGAACCATCAAACTTCCTAATGGAAAAATGTGAAACTCCCTTCTGCTCCAACACACTGCCAAACATATCATAATTGTTGTTGACCTCAACCAACATCTTATAAGGGGACTTAGGATGACCGTCTTGCAGTTGTTTATTATGAGAAACTTTGTTAATTTCCATATCAATTCTCTGCTCCTCCCTTGACACAGTAGTGATGATCTGGCAGAAAGTATAGATCACTTGTCAACCCTCGGCTATGTTGGATCATATGACCACAAGCTGTTTTTACGACACTTAAGATCCCAACAGAGCAAGGTTGAGGAGTCCACACGCACAACCTGGCTATAGAAAGAGGGTAATTGGCCAGCACTTTGCTCTGAGCTCGCCACCACCGATTGGAATGTCTTCTCCAAGGGGATGGTGACAAGCCAAGTGAATGCCTTAACTGGACACATCCTCTTAATCTACAGCAAGAACACATCCTCACCCGGTAGTATGTGGCAGCCTACAGATCAGCCTTGGTTCGGGCTTTCATTGTAGAGAGGCTGCTACTGCGAAGTACAAGGCCTGGTGAAAGTTATAGTCATCTTTTCTACCTATAACAGGAACTTGCCACAGGCAACCCTGTAAAGCATATGGGTTGAAGTTCAAAAGTAGCCATCTCTTTAGAGATGGCCACTTTTGAGATGGTAGGACACAAAAAGAAAGCTAAGCAATCAGGTGGGAGATGGGCCCCAAAACCTGGTGGCCCTGTCAAGGACAGACAAGGTTATCTGCACGATGAACTTATTTCCACTCTAAATCGACAGGATAGACCAACTCTACTAGTAGGTCAGTGAAAGTGACCTCTTTGCGGAAACACACTTTGATACCAAAATGCAGGTTCCTGATTATAACAAGGGACCTCCTTGGCTAGCATGCAAGATCAGAGTTCAAAACTGTCAGTGGTAACAATAAGGCAGGAGGAAGTGCAGCTTCTTCTTAAATCGCTTACAAGAAAAGGCTGTGGGCCCAACCAAGTTGAGCCCAAGATTGTCGAGTAGAGTGGCAGGACCAGTAGCAGCACCTTTAACTCGCATCTTTCAGCACTGCCTAGTACAGTGTATATGGCCTTCTCTATGGAAAGAGCAAATGTAGTCCCTGTTCACAAAAGCAAAAGCAGAGCAGAAATCAGAACTGCTGATCAGTGTCATTCCTGTCAATCACCGAGACTCTGCTTTTTGACTACCGCTCACTACTTTGTGACGTCAACATGCTTCCAGAAAGGTTACTCTGCTGTGATCTGTGTTAAACCTTCCCCACTAAATGGCACCAATCCAATGGATGAATCTAACGTTCAGCTGTGTGGTAGCACTGGACATTGCTGGTGCTTTCGGACCGAGTGTGGCACCAGGGCCTCTTGGCAAAACTGCAAGCACTTGGAATTGCAGGCTCTACACTCTCCCCTCTGTGTTTACTTTCTTGGTGATCTCTAAATGTAGTTTCAGTGGAACAGAATCAGCTCAAGATTTCTCATATTGGGGCAAGTGTTCCACAGGGAATTGTGCTTGGGCCATTGTTATAGAATATCTACTTCAATGACTCAATCTCATCCCGTATCCCATGCATTATGCAGATGACTATATTCTGACATTTACTTATCCAAAAGAATAAATGCCAGCTGCTCTAAGCTTACAAATCAATCAAAACAGCTAAGAGATATTATCAGCCTAGGGGAAACGAGGCAGGTAAACTTTTTCACCTGAAAAAACACAAATGATGGTCTCTAGCACCATGATGGTAATTGCCAGGGCAGTAGTAAGAATGAAGGGAGAGTGTTTTTACTTGGGAAAGATGTTGATATACTTGGGTTGAAATTTACTCCAAAATGACCATGAATAACCACATTGTAAATCTGCAAACAAGGTAGCAGGAAGCTTACAGCACTTCGACTTGTCTCACATTTGCTCGACGTAGGGATTGGAAGATTCTGTATGAGGCACAAGTATGCTCACACCTCAAGTATGCTCCACTTTCTTGGTTGACCTCCCCCATCATCTCATCTGCGACTGCTTGACAGAGAGAGAACAGAGCAAGGAACCTCATTTCTCACCTCGACCCTCTAGATAGATATGTCATATCAGCAGAGCCTTCACCAGGAGGGATGTGGGGGGCCTTACTGTTATGTTACAGGGAAACATCAAAGTTTCATACTAAGCTCCACTCCGAGAAAGCCAAGCTTTTATACCACAAGGCAGGCAGGAGACAGCAACTTCACTCTGGCTGTACCCCTTCTCTAGAAACATCACTTAATGAGATCATTTATCCCAGGATGACTCTGTTGGAACGTGTTCGTACAGTTTATATCAGCGAGATAAAGTCAGTTGATCAAGTGAAAATGCTAGCCACAGTGGCTCCAACGTCATTCCTGTTCCCTACTTGTTTGTTTCATAACATTGAATAATGCTTTCAAATGAGTGATGTAGTTACAGCTCTAAGATTGTCAATAAAGTTAGGAATCCTTAACTTGTCAAATAAAGTTGGATCCTTAACCTAACCTTGACAAACCATGTTTAAAAAAAATAGAAAGGGGGATGAAGAGAAAAAGAGAGAGAGAGGGGGGAGAAGAGAAGAGAGGGAAAGGAGGGATAAGAGGGAGATGCAGAGAGAGGAGAGAAACTCACTATACGGACAAGATCTGTGATTCAACCCCTTGCAACCACATACAGGTGAGTGGGCATGCACACACAGGCCAGGAGCTGTAATTCAACCCCTGCAAACCACATAATAGGCAAATGTGTGCATTGCTCATATCTTAAATGGAAGACACTATAAATTTTTTTCAATCAGAATTTTATTATCATATTCAAAACTGTCATTGTTTTTCTTGCAGGAGCTACTGCTGTAAGTGTTCTTCCAAGAAAATCATCTCTACATATCTTGCTGCAGTGGTATTATTCCTGTGCCACAGCCTATGTGATTGCATGAAAAACTAGAAAAAATAAATACAAAATAGAGAGTAGACTGAAACCTGTAGAACTAAGGTGAAATAAGAAAGAATGAGTAGAGGAACTGAGTACATAATGAGCAAAACCTCTCAATAAAAGTTGTTTATATAATTCCGAAGCGCAACGTACTGCTATCTTGAGAGAGTCTAAGGTATCAGCTTATCAATTATATGAAATGTGTATTATGTATACAGTACATCATGCGTGTCCATTTCTACTTATTGGCATATCCCTGTTTCAAACAAATTTTCAGTGGTGTAATAGAGTTTAGATTTAGGGACCTTTTCCCTCCCTCATTCTTAGGAATTAAAATGCACAAAATTATAGATGTTTAGAAAAAGGGAATTAAGTTGGAAATAATTACAAATTATCTGCTTGGAATCAGTTTATATTCAATGTGCTATGTGGATTGTTTGTAGCCAACTGTATATACTGTTTAGCCATATTTTACTTGTAGTTTCATATAGTTTTATTTGCTTCCACTTGGTTTTATTTCATTTCCAAAGCTGGGACTGTCAGCTTCCTTAGACACTTTTGTCATCATCATTTTTTCCGATCCGGGTAAATCGGTTGTTTAGCACAAGACAAGGTATTAAGCAATCAATTTCAGTCCATTGTAATAATCATTGAAAACTGATAAGAGTACAGAATTGGCTTGATTATGTTCTACTTATGGTTCCTTTTTTGTGGGTATGACATAATCGAAAAGGTTTCAATTTTATTTTTTTTATTGCTAAAAAAAAAGAAAAAGGGTAGTAAGTAGATGATGGTACAAATGAAACGACTTAAGACATACGATTACAGTATTTCAGCGTTGTTGTAAAATAAGAAAACAATTACAAATATGTTTTATCATCAAGGTTTTTAAATGCAGGGAAAGTCAACTCGGAGGAATTTGTGCAATAATAATTTTTTTAGGTTATTGACAATTTTTAAATTTTGTTGGTCAAAATTAATTAAACCATTTCTAAATATGAAAAAAGCTAATCACCAAGATTTATTTTTACTTTACAGTTCTTAATTCCCTAGGTTTGATTATGGGTCTTGTAAGTTTCCCAAAGTTTTCCAACATAAAAAGCAAAGAAAAAAGGGGGGGCCCTTACATCAAGAGTCGAAATTGACTCATTTAAAGAAGACCCAAATTTTGTAAGCACATTTTAAGAGAGAAAATGAAATTGGTTTTTTCAAATTGACCTTTTTATAAAATTTATAAAGGTAAAATACTAGAAAACTTATTTTGATGGAGGATTACAAAAAAAAAACGAAATAAAGAGCAGTGCCATTATTAAAAGCATGTACAGTGTGGTGTGTGTGTACGTGCGTGCGGTCAAGGGGTAGAAGCTGGAGGAAATGTCTGATTATATAAAAATTAAACTTGTCAAATTTTATAGATGCAAAGTGGATGAATTACAGCTTAAATTTAAAAGACAAGTGAAATACAAATTTTTATTTGAATGTGACAAAAAAAAAACAGCCAATTTTGCAAACAAAAACATCAGTGGAATGAAAATTAATTGAAAAAACAAGAAATACTTTAGGGTCAAACAGGAATTTCTTGGTTTTATCTCCCGCATGTTACCAGCCATGCAAATACAGTAACCTGGGAAATTTTTGTAATTTTAACATTTTATCTGTAAAATTGAGACTGGGCCTTTGCTAGCTAGCATTTACGGCTCCTTTCCTCTTAAGACTCATCATACCTACTCTTAAAAAACCCGTAAAAATATGCTTCCCCTGTTTTCTAAGCTTATTTCGTTTTTTACTTTCTGTGCACGAAATCCATGGAACTGACGCCTTATTTCCCCTTGGATTAAACCATTCCCCTCATTCCCTAGGCACAGTAACCCTTATGGGTTTTTAACTGTTCCAAAATAATATACAAAAAAATAATCAGTTTTATCATCATCACTTCTTTCCCAAAAATAACCCGCACATAAAAGAGAAAAATTTTACGACGACGTCGTCGTAAAGTTTCTTTTTTTTTTATGTCGGGTTATTTGTGTATCGTTCCAGTCACGGTTTTGTGCCTTTTTTGTTATTCATCACTTCTTTATTTTTAGAGTGGAATGACTATTTAAAATTACTGTAATATGCAATAATTTAAAAGCCCACAACAAGTCCTAAAATTTCCCATCTATCTTTTTCCACCCTGATTTTTATATACTGATTGCGCTTCCCCTTAGTGACCATCCTGTTTACCTCATTTCTTTTGCCCACCTTTTTTTTTTCTTTTTTTTTTCCCAATTCCAAATCAATTCCGTCCCTGCTTTAGGAACCTTTTTGCCAGCCAATTTTGTGTTATGTGCTAAATCTCACTAGAAAGAGCAGTCTCTGTCACCTTAAAAACACGTGCTCCTAAAATCCATCAATTATGGTACAGAGGCCCAATCAATCTAAAAATTTTGAATGTTACCCTAAAAAGATGAATAATATGCTTTTCCACTACAGTTTTTGCAAGCTTTTCACACTTCATATTTTTTCCCATTTTAAGTTCTGCCCCCCACCCGTTGCCCAAATCACAAAATCTTTAGATTGAACATGCGGAACTCCAAAAGGTGTTTTACACAATGCCGTGTCCCAGGTACAGTTTTCCCCAGTATGGTTGATTTTCATGACTACTTAAAACCTATAAGTTTAAATTTTAAAAAGTTGCTATGAATCTGTTTGTAATGGGAAAACACAAATAACTGTATTTAATAAAGAAAAAACAATACAAGTTTTTTAAAGAAAAAAGAAATTTTTGACTTTAGATTTTTTAAAGGAGCTACTTAACTCCCTTTGTCTTCTTTGAAAAAGGAATTACTCTTTTTAAAATTTTATAATTGGGGTGCCTTTTATTTTCTCCTTTCCATTGTTTTATCAGTAAAGTCAGGGAGCAACTGTTCCGGTTTTGGGGGAATTTCCATGCTTTTGGGATACCCGGGTATAAATTTATGAAGAAAAGGGGCTCCAAGTTTAAATCTCCCCCCCCCCCCTCCCCCTTTTCCATTCTCCTTAAAGAGAAAAGTTATGATCCACTATTTGGGGGCTACCCTCCACTTGGCCCGACCTGATTCCTCTCTTTCTCTTTCCCCCAGCTGTATCCCCTTTGGGGCTTAGCGTTTTTTTTATTTAAAAAAAATAATCTCATTCCCCAGCCTCTGAGGCCCCTATAGCTTCAGTTCCCCATAAATATATACCTTCCCTCTTTTTATTTGCAGTTTCATATGGGACAACTGGGTGTCCTTAAAAAGAAAAAAAGGGGGGGGGGTATTTTCTAGCTAAAGCAAAAAACACACCCTGCAAGTGACAGTGTGAAGATGTCTGTATTGTGAAATGCTTCGTTAAAAATGCTTAAAATTAAGACCCGTAAAAAAAAATAAGTAAAAAATTTTGACAAAATTTTTTAAATAAACTGTTGTTATAACGGTAAATTTAAAATGTTTATCCTCATTAGTTTTAAAATCCATTAGGGGTTACAGTGTACAAAAAATATTGACAAATTTCATGGCTCGGGTTCGACCAAAACAGTAAATTTTTGTTGGCTGTCGCTACATTTATCAAAAACTTATGGACACAATAGGCTTACCCCCTTGACTTTCCCTCCCCAAACCCAACACTAAAAACATTTACAACAATATGGAATGAACCCAAAAAATTTGGTATCTGACTCAGACCAGCGACACAATGTTTCATCAAGGAACCCCTCAGGGGGGTTACTTGGTGCTGGCGAAGGATTTTAGTTCCAAGGAATAAAGCTACTGTAAGCCCTAAATTTAAATAAATAAATAAGGTAACGGGGGGCCCAAAAAGGGGAAAAAAGGAATTCGTAACCAATAGCTTCATTACAGTTTCAAAAACATTTATATACATGTAAGGTATAATTGAACAAAAAAAAAAAAGGACACCAAAAGGTTTAAAATCCGGGGGAAAAAATTTCCCAAAAAATTTTTCACTTAGTTACACCGTGTCCTTTTACCCAACAAAAAAATCCCAAAATATTGTTTTATAAATTTTAAATTTATTTAAAAATGAAATTTACGACCTTCACCCTTTTCAAACTTACCCCAAACTCTAATTTTTAAAACCTAGTTAATATTTAGAATTTCTAACTTGTTGAAAACAGTCCCCTTTTTAAAAAATTTAATCCAGCAACTAAAAAACCTTTCCAAAAAACCCAAAAAAAAATTTTAAAAAAAAAAAAAAAAAAAAAAAAAAAAAAAAAAAAAAGTTTAAAAATTTTTTAAAAAAAAAAAAAAAAAAAAAAAAAATTTTAAGAAAAAAAAAAAAAAAAAAAAAAAAAAAAAAAAATAAAAAAAAAAAAAAAAATTTTAAAAAAAAAAAAATATCGGGTGTGTTTGTTTTTGATTTAAAAATTATTTTAAAACCCAAAAAAGGGGTTTTTGGGTTTCGCCCACTTTGTTAATTTGGGTTTTAAATTTAAAAATTTTAGGAAGTTTTTTCCTAGGGGGGCCCCCTTTGTTCTTTATAGAACTTTCCCCTTTTTTGTTTTTGGAAAATTAAAAATTTAATTTTACCAAACACGTGGTTTTTTTTCCCGGGTTATTCCAAATTTAAAATTTTATTTGGCAAAAAAATTTTTAAAATGGCCCCCCGGGTTTCTCGGATTTAAGATTATTCCTGGAAAGTTTTTTAAGGGGTTTAAACTGTGAAAATAAACCCAAGGGAAATTTTGGGTTAAATTTGGGAAAATTTTATTTTTTTTAAAACATTTTTCTTTTGAAAATTTTTTTTAAAAATTTTCCCATTTAAAAAAAGATTTATGTTTTAATTTGGGGTGTGGGCCCGGGGGAAAAATTGCCCCCCTTTCTTTTTTTTA
>NW_026468650.1:0-12183 GCF_026875155.1 Cherax quadricarinatus | reverse complement strand
ATCATTTTATTACCAGTGCGCACTTCACGAAAAGTTTTTTCACAGGTGGGACAGTGGAGGCTACTAGAGACAATTGTGGTGGAGGTAAGCTATGACGCCTCAGGGTAAGAGAGAACCGCTATTATCCGACACCCGACACTGGAATTTGCACACCGCCAAATTACTAATTTACTTGCGGGGGCAAATTCCTCTAGATCCTGGTCACGCTACTCGTCTTCCCTAGCTTAGTAAACTTCACTGCTACCAGCTCCATCCTGGTCCACGCTACTCGCCTTCCCTAGCTTAGTAACTTCACTGCTACCAGCTCCACCCGGGTTTACGCTACTTCGCCTTCCCTAGCTTAGTAACTTCACTGTACCAGCTCCACCCTGGTCAGGGCTACTCGCCTTCCCTAGCTTAGTAACTTCACTGCTCCCAGCTCCTCCTGGTAAACGCTACTCGCCTTCCCTAGTTTAGTAACTTCACTGCTACCAGCTCCCCCCTGGTCACGCTACTCCCCTTCCCCTAGCTTAGCCTTAATACCATACTCTGTAATAATTTAAAGTTTAGAATTAATCTAAGTCTCCCCGAAATGCCTAGCCATGCTAGGTGTCCTAGTGGCCCCTCTGTAATTATTTATTTTAAACATGTAACCCACAAAATATCCAAAATCTGTAAACCCCAATTGTAATCCTTATAGAGAATAAATTGATTGATTGTTTGATAGTAACTTCACTGCTCCCAAACCCATCTGGGTCACGTTACTCGCCTTCCCTAGCTTAGGTTTTTTTCTAACTCCAGTTGTTACAAATGTTCTACCTATCACCCTCGGGGTGTATCATCTACTGCCTCCTTAATGCAACAGAGCTACAGTAAGTCAGCACTTCTTAAGGCCTCTTGAATTTCACACAGATTTAAGTTCTTTTTTCCAAGGATACTGTTGCTCTGTGTTGGTGTCATTTTTTAATTCCTCATAAATAAAGAAACTCACGAATCGGGTTCAAGTGCTGCCTACGTGGGCAGCTTTCCTATTTACTTTTACGAATTCCCACGCTGTTAGCGTTGTGTCATTTACATGATCTTTTGGCATGCGGAGACAATGAAAAAAAAAATCTATCTCCACTCTGCCTTCGTTAGTGGATTCTTAAACGTTAAATCATATTGGTCTTTTAAAATTTCGCTCATTTCTTTTTTCATCGTCTTTGTGTTAACGTTCAGTTCTACAGGTAGTTCTTAACCTGGCTTTTGAAATGTGGGGGAAATATTTAGGATTTCTTGCAATATCCTGGATGTTTTTTTTACTCCCTTTGTTTGGTACGACAATTTAAGTTTTTGCTCTAACTCGGTGATCTCTCGGCTCACAACAATCTTTCCTTCATTGTGATGAAATTCACATTTTTAAACAGTTCAGTAGCCCATTTTTTCTTTTGCTCATTCTTAATTTTTTTTCTATATTTGGGTTATTCTTTCAGATTTCTTCAGTGGTACATAGTTTACACAGACCTTGTGTGCTTCTGTATTTAGCGTTACACAGCACTAGAAATGGTCAATTTCGAGGTCCATACTGTTACCTAGCACTGGTGATGGTTAAGAGTGCTCATGACTGTTACCCAGCACTGGTGATGGTTAATGTAACCATGACTTACCCAGCACTGGTGATTGGTTAAAAGTGCTCATGATGTTTACCCAGCACTGGTGATGGTTAATGTAACCATGACTTACCCAGCACTGGTGATGGTTAAAAGTGCTCATGACTGTTACCCAGCACTGGTGATGGTTAAGAGTGCTCATGACTGTTACCTAGCACTGGTGATGGTTAAGAGTGCTCATGACTGTTACCCCCGCACTGGTGATGGTTTTAATTTTAACCTGACTTACCCAGCACTGGTGATGGTTAAAAGTGCTCATGACTTACCCAGCACTGGTGATGGTTAAGAGTGCTCATGATGTTTACCTAGGGACTGGTGATGGTTAAGAGTGCTCATGACTGTTACCTAGCACTGGTGATGGTTAAGAGTGCTCATGACTGTTACCTAGCACTGGTGATGGTTAAGAGTGCTCATGACTGTTACCCAGCACTGGTGATGGTTAATGTAACCATGACTTACCCAGCACTGGTGATGGTTAATGTGTCCATGACTGTTACCCAGCACTGGTGATGGTTAACGTGTCCATGACTGTTACCCAGCACTGGTGATGGTTAACGTGTCCATGACTGTTACCCAGCACTGGTGATGGTTAACGTGTTTCCATGACTGTTACCCAGCACTGGTGATGGGTTTAAAGTGTCCATGACTGTTACCTAGCACTGGTGATGGTTAAGAGTGCTCATGACTGTTACCAGCACGGGGGATGGGTTAATGTAAACCCTGACTTTTCCCGCACTGGTGATAGGTTAATGTGTCCATGACTGTTACCCCCGCACTGGTGATGGTTAACGTGTCCATGACTGTTACCCAGCACCGGTTTATGGTTAACGTGTCCATGACTGTTACCCAGCAAATGGTGATGGTTAAGAGTGCTCATGACTGTTACCAGCACTGGTGATGGTTTAAAAAGTAACATGACAAAACCAGCACCGGTGATGGTTAACGGTCCACGAGTGTACCCCCACTGGTAAAGGTTAAAGTGTCATGAATTTGCCCAGGGTTTTCTGGCAAACTCGCTAATTCTTTCCAGTCAGTCTCTGACTGTTTGAGGTTAAAATTACTTTTTGCATTTTTTGTACTTCTATGATGTTTATGGATCAGAATATATGGTAATTGTGATTGTCTCTGATTGCTCATTCGTTCTTCGCGATGATAAAATCCAGTGTGTAGTCTCATTTCTAGTGGGATCTGTTGTAATTTGGTTTAAAACAAAATTCTACGAGGAGTATATTTCATTGTTGGGTTTTCAAGATTTTTGAAAAGTGAGTAAACAGGAAGCAATAACTCTTACCTTTGATGAGTTCCGAGAACTTTCTACTCCCGGAGCCCGGCCATGGGCTAGGTCCGTCTGGTGTTTACCTGGTCAACCAGGCTGTTGGTACAGGTGGCCCGCTGCCCCACATATCCATCACAGCCTGGTTGATCTGGCACTTGAAGATGCTTGTCCAGTTTCCTCTTAAAGATGTCTTCTGGTGAGGCGTCTGTCTCGCGCTCACCAGATCAAGAATCAAACCTCCACAAATCTTGTGCTCAGTTAAATATATTTTAGCATCTGTCATTTCTCCTTTATGCTGGTGAGGGGTCTTGATCCAAGGAACGGGACTTAACTTGCCCTTGCCTGGATCGAATCTGAATGCCTCACATTACACAGGCGCTATATGATTCCTACGGGTTTACCGCTTTCCCCTGATTAAAATATAACCACGTGACGTAATTCAAAGGCTTGCTGAACATTGGTGCAGGATACTTTCAAGAGTTTCCCCTCGTTTATTTTACAGCGTCAGTGGAACACTTACGGTTTGTTGGTAGCGCTGTGTGACTCTCTTGTGTTAAGCGCTAGCTGCAACAATAATAATAATAATAATAATAATAATAATAATAATAATAATAATAATAATAATTAGGGTTTATTACAATTTCGTATGTCTGGTACGAATGTTTTTCTTCTTTACATTCGTGATCTCACAATTTAAATTTTCTTTGCCCCGTTGTGACAGTTACTCGTTGTTAAGCAGTTCAACGACCCGTTTTCTTCTCACATATTTTTATATTGTCCCTCTCTATATAACCGTTTTCTCTAAGCTTTTTCTGATTTACATACCGACATTGCCTTTTTTAAAATTTAACTTTTCGTGACTCTGTTTTCGGGTTTAGGGAGCTAACAACTGTTTCTCAGGGATTATTATTATTATTATTATTATTATTATTATTATTATTATTAAGTAGGCGCTATATCTGAAAGCGTCATACTGCGTTTCCCATATTATTATTATTATTATTATTATAATCAAAAAGAAGCGCTAAGCCACAAGGGCTATACAGCGCTGCGTTTCCCATAGAATACGATAGTTCTTTCTTTATTTTAACCCAGTTAACCATCTTATAAATTCAGCTCTCCTTCGTGTATCTGCTGAAGAGGATACCAGAAGAGAGTCGAAATATACAGATCAATTAATCTTCCGAGTTTCTGCAGTGATTAACTGAGCATTGACAAGTGTTCTATATAAACACTTTAATCACAGTGAGAAAACCCATCTTGCGAGTTCCCCACAAACCATACCACGGGTGGGGTTTGAACCCGCCGGTCAGAGTCTCAAAACTCCAGACCGTCGTGTTAGCCCACAAATTATTATATGAAAATGTGGAGTTAAGTTATGATTGCGAAGACCATCAAAGGCATTTTCACGTCTAGCGGGTTTTTTTATCTGGTGGTTAAATGAAAAACTCTTCAAAAAGTGCCCCCCACTTCCCTCTCGATTGTTAAAGCTCGCCGGTTTTTTTATTTACGATGCTATTTTTCGCCAGCTTCCATTTCGCCTGGAAGATTGAATCCGATGGCTTTGGTGGAGCACAGTCAGTCACTACTGAGTGTCAGGGTTCATCCCGGCCGGGTGGAAACACGGGATGTTTCCTCACACCTGTGCCCCCGGTCACCTAACACTGGTTGTTACCCATGTTTTGGGTGTGTATACCTGGGGTGTAGTATACCTAGGGTGACCAGGGGTTCCCAACCGGGGTGCGAGACATCATTCCCGGGGGTGCGAAAAGCATCCGTCTTAATAACAGCAAATTTTTTTCATTTTTTACTTATTAAAATTCAAATCATAGTAAAATTACATTATCTATTTCCAAGACTTTTTGAAACGCACTAACTGTCATTTCCTTTGCTAAACTTATTATGTAAATCAGGGGTTTTGTATCTTCGTTAATTAAGACAAAATCTAGAAATCGTTTGAATGCACGGCAGAATGCTGTTTTCTATTTTACCAACGTTTCCCCCCTTTTGAAAAACTCTCAAGCAAGAAACAGCAAAAAAAAGAGTCATTGAATTTAAAAAGGTTTCGCAAACTTTTGGAAGTCAGAAATTTTGGGTTATATCTTGTACATATATAAAGTAAAAAATTTTTTGTACGTATATTCAAATGTTAATGGAGACTCCCTTTCTTGTCCAATATTTGTTTTTTAATTTTAACAAAATAAAATTCCTTTTGAAGGTTTAAAATCTATTCTTGATTTGATTTTTTCGTATATATTTAAGCAAAGTTATTTTTTTTGTAAGGTGTATTCAAATATCATTCGTGATATTTTTTTTTTTTTGTAAGTCTGTTTTTTTTCCCAAATTTTATATTAGAAAGTGAAATAAATATCTTCTTTCGATAAAATTTGTATGATTCCACATCCTTACCTTTAAAAAACTTTAAATTGTGAGGGGGGGCAGGGAGAAAAAATTTTATAGGGGTGCGGGAGTAAGAGAAGGTTGGGAAAAAACCCACTGGGCTAGATTTGAAATGCCCTGAGGTAGAAACGCAGCTCTTAGGGGTAGTGAGGTAGGAAAACGCTCTTCTTTGAGCTGAGGTGGATACACTTTTAGCTTGTGGCAAAGGTAGGATAAGGGCTCTAGCTTGTGAGCTGAGGTAGGAAAACAGTTTTTGCTTGTGGCTGAGGTAGGATAACAGCTCTTGTTTGTGAGCTGGGTAGGTGCTCTTTTGCTTGTGAGCTTGGGTGGGTTTAACATCTTGCTTTTAAGTGAGCTGAGGAAAAAATAAAAGTCTTAGTTTGTGAGCTGAGTAGGATAACAGTTTTTACTTGTGGTGGGAGGAAAAACAGTTCTTAGCTTGTGGCGGGGGTAGGATAACAGTCTTAGCTTGGGGACTGAGGTAGGATAACAGCTCTTAGCTTGTAGCTTAGGTAGGTAACAGCTCTTAGCTTGTAAGTGAGATGGGAAAAAAACGCTTTTAGTTTGTGAGTGAGGTAGGACAAAATTTTAGTTGTGAGCAAAATAGGATAAACTCTTAGCTTGTGAGTGAGGTGAAAAACATTCTTAGCTTGTAGCGAGGGTAGGAAACATTCTTAGTTGTAGCTGAAATAGGAAAACTTAGCTTGTGGCTGAGGGGAGGTCATTTTCTTAGCTTGTGGTGAGGTAGGATAACGCTCTTGTTGTAGCGCGTGGAAAACGCTCTTAGCTTGTGAGTGAGGTAGGATAACAGTTTCTTAGTTTGGATGAGAAGGATAACCTCTTACTTGTGGTGAGTGGAAACACCCTTTTAGTTGGAGCGAGTAGGAAACAGTTTTGCTTGTGAGCTGGGTGGGATAACGCTTTTGCTTGTAAAATGTAGGATAACAGCCTAACTTGTGATGAGGTAGGATAACATTCTTAGCTTGTAATGGTTGATGTAGGATAACAGTTCTTAGCTTGTAAGCGGGAAAAGGATAACAGCTCTTAGCTTGTGGCTGAGATGGGTAACAGTCTTAGCTTGTGAGTGAGATGGGTAACAGTTTAGCTTGTAGCTGAGTAGGAAATGCTCTTAGTTTGATGAGGAGGATAACAGCTTAGCTTGTGAGTGGGGTAGGAAACAGCTCTTGCTTGAAAGCGGGCTGGGGGAGGATAACAGTCTTAGCTTGTGGTGAGATAAATAACAGCTCTTAGTTTTGGGGCTGAATAGAATAAAGTTAAGCTTGTGGGATGTAGGATAAAAGCTCTAAGCTTGTGAGCTGAGGTGGATAACAGCTTAAGTTGTGAGCTGGGGGTAGGATAACAGCTTTTGTTGTGGCTGGTTGAATAACGCTTAAGCTTGTGAGCTGAGGTAGAAAAACATCAAAGTTTGTGGCTGGGTAGGATAAAGTTTTTTGTTTAAAAGTGGGTTGGATAGGATAACAGGTTTTAGCGTGAGCTGAGGTAGGTAAAGCTTTTAGCTTGAAAGGGTGGATAGGAAACAGCCTTACTTGTGAGCGAGATAGAAAACAGTTCAAAAGTTGTGAGTGAGGTAGGATAACAGTTTAGTTGTGAGCGAGGTGGATAAAGCTCTTAGCTTGGAGCTGAGGTGGATAAAGCTTTACCTTGTGAGCTGAGGTAGGAAACAGCTCTTACCTTGTGAGCTGGGTAAGGAAAAAGCACTCTTGCTTGTGAGTGTGTAGGATAAAGTTTTTAGCTTTGTAAGTGACTGAGATAGAATAACGTCTAAGTTGTGAGCTGAGGTAGGATAACAGCTCTTAGCTTGTAAGTGAGCGGGAAGAATAACAGCTCTAAGCTTGTGAGCGAGGTAGGGATAACAGCTTTTTAGTTGAATGAGTGAGATGAATAACAGCTCTAAGCTTGTGAGCTGGGGGGAGGAAAAACAGTTTTAGCTTGTAAGTGGTGAGATAGAATAACAGCTCAAGCTTGTGATGGGTAGGTAACAGCTCTTACCTTGTGACTGAGGTAGGTTAAAGCTCTTAGTTGTAGCGAGGTGGAAAAAGCTTTTAGCTTGTGGTGGGTGGGATAACATTTAAAGCTTGTGAGCTGAGTTAGGAAAACAGTTTTAGCTTGTGAGCTGGGTAGGAAAAAAGCTCAAAGCTTGTGAGTGGGTGGGTAACGTTTCTTAGCTTGTGACTGAGGTAGGTAACAGCTCTAAGTTGTGGCTGAGGTAGGAAACATCTTGCTTGTGAGTGAGTGGATAACAGTTTAGTTTTGTGAGCTGAGGTAGGATAACAGCTCAAAGGTTGGAGCTGAGGTGGAAAACAGCTTTAGCTTGTGAGTGAGGTAGGATAACAGTCTTAGCTTGTAGCTGAGGTAGGATAAACTCAAGTTTGTAGTGGGGTTTGGAAAAACAGCTCTTGCTTGTGAGCTGAGGTAGGATAACGCTCTTGCTTGTGGCGAGGTGGTAAATCTAAGTTTTGTGAGCTGAGGTAGGAAAACACTTAGTTGTGAGCTGAGGTAGGATACAGTTTTTAGTTGTGAGCGAGGTAGGAAAACACCCCTTAAGTTTGTGAGCTGAGTGGGATAACACTCTAAGCTTGGAGCTAGGTGGGAAACAGCTTAAGCTTGTGGCGAGGTAGGAACACAGCTCTTAGTTGGAGCTGGGTAGGAAAACAGCTCTTGCTTGTGGGAGGTAGGTAACAGTCTAAGTTGTGAGCTGAGTAGGATAACGTCAAGTTGTGAGCTGAGGTAGGTAACGTTAAGCTTTTTGAGGGGTAGGATAACAGTCTAAGCTTGTGGCTAGGGGGTAACAGCTCAAATTTGTGATGGGGTAGGATAACACTCTAAGCTTGTGAGGTGAGTAGGATAACGCTCTAAGCTTGTGACTGGGGTAGGATAACAGTCTAAGCTTGTAGCTGAGGTGGAAAACACCCTCTAAGCTGTGAGCGAGGTGGGATAAAGCTTTAGTTTAGCTGAGGTGGATAACAGCTCTAAGCTTGTGGCTGAGGTGGGTTTAACAGCCAAAGCTTGTGGCTGAGGTGGATAAAAGTCTAAGCTTGGAGTGAGGTGGATAACATTTAAAGTTGTGACGAGGTGGGATAACAGCTCTAAGCTTGTGAGGGGGTAGGATAACGTCTAAGCTTGTGAGCTGAGGTAGGGATAACCTCTGTTTAAGTGAGGTAGGATAACAGCTCTAAGCTTGTTAAAAATTTATTTTAAAAAATAAAAAAACGCTGGGTGAGATTTCCAAGGTTTTTCAAGTATTTTTTTTCCTGATCGTTTGATAAAACTCAGTGTTTTGAGGGTGCTTGGTGCTATACCTTTGATGGTTCGAGGGTTTTTTACCCCTGGAGCCCGGCCTTGGGCCGGCTCGTCTGGTGCTGTTGTGGCTGCTGCCCCACTACCCCTCACAGCCCGGTTTATCTGGCCCTGGTGAAATACTTGTCCCCGTTTCCTCTTGAAGACTTCTACACTTATCCCAGCGTGTTTCTCATGTCTTTGGTACCTTGTTTTGTTTTGTTTATTTGTGTTTTCTTCTTCTTTCTACAACTTGTCACCACTTACCGCATGTTCTTCACTACCCAAGAAGACTTTGCTTTTATTTTCTTGTAATTCTTCCGTGTCTTTATCTAGTTTATTTTCATGCTTATTTTAGATCATCGCAATGTACAAAACTGTGGGGGGTGTTGTGTGTCAGCTAAGGGATAAAAAAAAACAGTAGGGCCCAGATGGACTTGGGGTACAGGGCGTTTTACTTTGCTATTTAAGGGGTTTTGTTTTGTTTACTGCAACTCAGTTTATCCATCATAAAGTAGAATATCATTGCCTACTTTCAAAAATTTACTACTGCCCTCATTTTTGAAAAATCGCCATTATCACATTTTTCAAAAAAACCTTTTTTGAAAACCGTGTCCCCCCTTTTTGGTTTTGGTTTTCTTCCCCAAATTTTCCGAAATTTTTGTCCTGTGGTTTTGTACTGGACAAGCACGATCTTTCGTCCTAAAACCCTGTTGGTGTGGGTTTTGTGGCCAAAAAAAATTGTTTTTTTTTTTATCACCCTGTCCAAGATCATAGTGATTAAGGGCTAGGCCCGTTGTTTTGCCTAAATTTCACTGCCCCCTTGATTCAAAGGATTACTTTTCCCCCTCCTTAAGCTTTTGGAATCTGTGTCTGACTTTTTTGGTCTTTGGGAAACTGGTCTTTACTTTTAAGGGTCTCTGGAGCTATGGCTGCACTCCAGAACAGTGGTACCCCCCAAATACGTATTTTCCGCAAAATCGCGCATTTTCCCTACAAAATCTTGGAAAATCACGGCGCCTTATATCTAAGGTCAGGGTCAATGGTAGGGTTTATGTTTGCTTTATCAGTTGTTTTCAACGTTACGTTACAACTGCTTTCAAACTTGTCTTTTGCTCGTGCGCCTTATATCCGGAAAATCTTTTTGTGGGAGCATGCTATAGGAAATTTTTTGATACAAAACTGTGATTTACCATTTTCCATTTAAAATTTGGGGGGGGTTGAAACACCCAAAGGGGGATAATATTTGGTGAAGGGTTTCCCCAAAACAGTTTTATCTTCCTTATCTCATTGGATTCCTCGGTGTTGCTGACGGGGTTTATTACCGGAATTACCACATTCCTTTTTTAAAATTTAATACCCCCAAATTCTATTTAATACCCCGAATTCTACTTTTTTACCAGAATTCTACTTTAATACCCCGAATTTACTTTAAAACCCGAACTCACTTTAAAACCCCGAAATTTTACTTTAAAAACCCAGAATTCTCTTAAATACCCAGAACTTCTACTTCATACCGAGAAAATTTACTTAAATACCCCGAATTCTATTAAAAACCCCGAACTTCTCTTTTAAAACCAGAATTTTTACCGAACTTTCTTTTAAAACCCCAATTTACTTAAATTTCCCAGGCTTCTACTTTAATACCCGAATTTTACTTAATAGCCAAAATTTTATTAAATACCCAAACTTCTACTTAAATCCCGAACTTCTACTTAAATACCCGAACTTCTCTTAAATACCCAGAACTTTTCTTTTTAAACCCCGAAAATTCTACTTAAATCCCAGAGCTTCTACTTTAATACCCCGAACTTTACTTTAAAACCCAGAACTTCTACTTTAAAAAACCCCGAATTCTATTTAATCACAGAACTTTAATTTAATACCCCCGAACTTTACTTAAATACCCAAATTCTACTTAAAAACCCAGAACTTCACTTTAATAACCGAATTTATTAAATACCCGGCTTTTTTCTTTTAAAACCCCGAATTCTACTTTAAACCGAATTCTATTTTAAATACCCCGAATTTACTTAATACCCCGAACTTCTATTAAAAAACCGAACTTCTACTTAAATCCAGAGCTTCTACTTTAATCCCAGAACTTCTACTTAAAAACCCGAAATTTTATTAAAAACCAAATTACTTTAATACACAGAACTTCAACTTTAAATCAGACTTAACTTTTTAAAACCAGAACTTCAAAATTTTTTACCCAGAACTCAACTTTAATACCCCGTTCCCTTTAATACCAGAAAATTCAACTTTTAATACCCAGAAATTCAACTTTAATACCCAAACTTCAACTTTTAAAACCCAGGGAACTTCAACTTTAATACCCAAACTTCAACGTATCATTTTATAAATTCAACGTTCTTGCACTTTTAACATTTTTATATACAATGATATAAACTTTTTGTTCTGACTTAAATCCTGGAGTGATTCTGTAATGATTGTTATGAGGTGGTGTTTTAATAATGATAGTGGTTTTGGGTTTATAGTGTTGAAGATAGTGAAACGCGTAGTATGTTTATGTTGTTTTTTTAGATAGTGACAATAGAATTGTGACATTAAAATGGGTAAGTAACGGAAGTGATAAGGTATATAATGAAATTTTATTAGTGATGGGACATTTTAACAGTTTTAAAATTAAAACAATGACAGTGAGAAAATGTCAATGGTGTAAAGGTGAAAAAAAAGCGATAACGTTTTCTTTTAGGACGATAATTATGAAATGTATGTGAAAGGACAATAGTAGTGAGTCTAAAGGGGTGAAGTGTACTGGAAAAAATTAGTGTGCAGTAATAAGTGACTAATAGTAACAGCGTAGCGATGAAAAGTACCGTTAAATGGTGTAGTGATATAGGAAAGACTTTATAGTAGTAGTGATAGGGACAGGGCGTAGTGTTTGTGACTGAAGGAAGAAAGTTATGTAGTAGTGTGCATTAAAGTGTATAGTGTAAGTGTAGGGAAGTATAAAAAAATGATGACAGTGCAGCAGTAGTGATGGCATGATAAAGTGGGTAATAATAATAAAGAAGAGGTAATAATAATAAAGATAGGGTAAATAATAAAGAAAGGGTAATAAAAAAAAAGATAGTGGGAATAAAATAAAGATAGTGGTAAAAATAATAAGTGTGGTAATAATAAAGAAGGGGGGTAATAATAAAAAAAGATAGGGATAATAAAAAGTGTGGTAAAAAAAATAAAGTTGTGGTAATAATAATAAAGATGTGGTAATAATAAAAAAGATAGAGGTAATTAATAAAAAAGATAGGAATAATAATAAAGATAGTGGGAATAATAAAGAAGTGGTAATAATAAAAAATAGAGGAATAAAAAATATTTTGGAATAATAATAATAAAGATATGGTAATAAAAAAAAAAAGATAGTGGTAATATAATATTGTGGTAATAATAAAAAAGATGTGGGAAAAAAATAAAGTAGTGGTAATAAAATAAAGTGTGGTAATAATAATAAAGATAGTGGTAATAAAAATAAAAAAATAGGGAATAATAATAAAGATAGTGGTAAAAATAAAGATAGAGGTAATAATAATAAAGATAGAGGTAAAAAAATTT
>NW_026468648.1:0-13022 GCF_026875155.1 Cherax quadricarinatus | reverse complement strand
ACCAAAACTGGGCCAAAATGTTCTGCTCCCCTGTGGCCAAGAAGGTCATGACTTCAAAACGTGCATTTTACCTCTCAATAAATGCTTGAACTGCAAGAATGATCACCATACTCTTGCTGCCAAGTCCCCCCAACCACGACGAGATATACTAAGAATACAACTCCAACACGAAAAAAAACCCACTGCACAAGCGACTACATATGCTGCTTTACCAAGCTTCAAAGCAGATACTACCAAGATTCTTCAAGCACGCAAGCTGCATCTACCACTTCTTCGTCAGCTGTTGCTGGCGACTCCACCAAGATTCTTTACTGCATCCTGTATGCTCATGTGCGAATGTAGCTGAACCTGGTCCTCAACACCACCATCAACGAACTCTTCAAGCTGCAAATGTCCCCAACATTACCGCAGTTCCACCGCTACCACACATCCTCCCGACACAGAGACGGACCAATCAGAGACCACTGAGACGCCGACCGATTCACCAGTGAGAGTCCACCAGCACTGCTTCCACCTCCGTCACAATGGACCAATCAGACGTGTAGACAGCCTGTGCTGTCTGCACAGACAACCTATGCTGTCTGCCAGCTTAGTTCATATTTTGCACAATTTAAGGTGCTGCCCTTGGGCCTGCCCAGGTCTGTGGGACGCTGGTCACACACTCTTTCACTGCCTCAGCGGCCTGGCAGCAAGACAGGCCTACTAGTCTCTTCCTCGTGGGATGGCCCTTCCGGGCCATGGCACAAACACAAGCCTGTGAACCACCACTACTTTACAAATTAAAACTAAGAAGCCTCCGAAACGTATCATTTACTCCCCACTACCAGCATTACCAAATAATCACATTAAAACATTGGTTGGCAGCAATACCATTAATCACGTTCACATGGTAGCAGTGGTGGTCGCAGCAGTTGTGCTCGCCCTGAGAGAGGAAGGGATTGAAGTCATCTTCACTTTATCACCCTATACAGAAGCATCCGTCTCACAACGAGTTATCCTGATGTCGTGTCTGCACCTTTGAGCATCCAGACACAGGTACAAGCAGGATTCAGCCGAAATTTGCCGAATTTCTTCCGAGAATTGTAAGTGTTGTCCGGACCCACGCTATTTCTCAAGTCACGTTTTCAGCGTCACTTTTATGTTCTGGTGTTGTTGTTCAGCTCAGCCACAGCTACTTCAGCAGCCAGAGGTGAGTTTTGTGGTGATTTCTGCAATCCAGTGTCTCTCCTGTATTTGTGGGTGGGGGAGGAGGAGGAGGAAGTGCCGTTTCCTCGCCTCGCCCAAGTCACCCTAATCACGCTCACACATCTACCATACAACTCACCACTGCCACTCCCTCTGCTGTGTTTTCTGCTGTTTTTCGTGTGAATTCTTTGCAGTGCTGTGTATCCGTATGCCCGAGGTCACTCGAAGCCACGTGGATCAGCAAGCCATGTGTAACAGCATGCCATGTAGATCACTAAGCACGTAGATCAGCAAGCCACGTGGATCAGCATGATTGTAGATCAGCAAGCCACGTGGATCAGCAAGCAACGTGGATCAGCAAGCACGTGGATCGGCATGTTACGTAGATCACGATGCCATGTGGGGTTGTGGGCGATGTCACGTGGATCTACAAGCACTGGGTTACCAAGCCAGATGTCCCAGCCCACATGCTGTGGTCTGCTGCCCACATCACATTGGCATCACCGACGATGATGCCCGACTTCATGACGTCACGATGTCTGCTGACGTCACCTCGAGATGTCTGCTGCGTCACAATGCTGCTGACGTCACCTCGCGAAGTCACACCTGACATCACATGATGTCAAATCGAGTGTTCTAGTAATTATTTCAGTATTGTCGAGAAGATATATGTCGTGTGTTAACTAATTCCTCTCAGTCGTGTTTCACATGTTAGCATATGACTTAGTGTCAATTTTGTGCACAGAAAGCATCATTTGCTAGTTTAGCCATGTTGTACCGCATGTACCGTTGTGTGTGTAAGTTTTCCCTGTGTCCAGTGTGGTCTGCAGTCAGTCCCTGTGTAGCACTTGTGTTGTCATCCGGTGTGACCAGCGCATTGACAGCTGATATTACTCAAACCCCTGAGCGTTTTAGCCCTTTGTACAGAAAGCTCTTATGCTCGTTGTTCATATTTGTTCTGCAGAATCGTTATCTGCTACGATTCCATCGAGATTTGTTTCACTTCACTCCAGACCTTCAGAGTGCAGTTATATGTAGAGAAACAAGTCTGGAGACGCTTAGACTAACCTCTGCTATAACTCCTACTGCTGAGAGAATGACACTCGTCAAGCCGCAGTCAGCCCTGTCGGCAGGCGCTGTGTCAGCCTCGTGTCAAAAGCTTCAGTGAGCAGCCTGCACAATGATGTCACTTTGACTGCTAGCTCGCTCACTGCAGTCTGGTGTATGATGTTACGACTCCCAGATGTTCGCCCAGTCGTCTCTGCCACGACTCACTCCTCGCTCGCCGGCAGTGACAGCCCAGTGACAGTACCAGTCGAGAAGTGTCCTCCTGAGTCACTTGCCAGAAGTCGTGCACAGTTGCCGAGTTTTGACGACGCCTCACTCGAGGACACCAGCATGTTGTGCCCCAGGTTGAGTGAAACCTGCAGCGACTCCTACGATGACTGCTTCACCGTTCCAGAGGAGACCGTAACTGTTACATCACAGCTCAGCCACAGCGATGTCTCCTGTATTGCAGTATCTGTCCAGACGCAGGAATGCGTGCAGGGATGCCCATCACGCTCACTGCCTATGACACGATGTTTATCACACCCCAAATGTTTTTTGTCTTCCCTCCCAGTAGGAAGTTTTTTTTTCCATGTCCTATATGTATATATATATTTTTTATTTTGTGTTCTGTGCCCTGTTCCTACGAGAGAGAGAACGAGTTGCTTTTACCACCAGTATTGTGGCGTCGGAACGGCGCGAGGTAGGTGGCCTAGCGTATGTAGACAGCCTGTACTGTCTGCACAGACAGCCTATGCTGTCTGCAGCTTGGTTCATATTTCGCGGCATTAAGGTGCTGCCCTCTGGGCCTGCCCAGGTCTGTGGGACGCTGGTCACACACTCTCTCACTCTTCAGCAGCCTGGCAAGCAAGACAACAAGGCCTACTAGTTCTCCCTCTCATGGGCATGGCCCCCGGGCCATGGGCACAACACACAAGCCTGTGTACCCACCGCTACATTACAAATAAAGTAAGAAAGGGTCCAATGAGTTTATCATTGAGCCCCCCTCTGCAACCCGCCTACCAAATTAATTACATTTCACAGAGCCTCACCTCAAACGTCTCAGCCCCCAGCCAAGAAGGTTAAAACACAAGAGCCTTGGAATGCATCCTAGTATTACCCCCACTTTCCCTTTACAAGAAGTCCAGTTCTTGCCTGGTGTTATTTCTACACAACCCAAACCCGAATGTGAACGCCATGTACACTCCAGAAAATTATTCAACGCCTCCCTACGGGACAGTCAAGTTCACCTGCGACTCAACTCGATCATTCCCACTGAATCCCTGATCAACCTACTCTCAAAAAAATCACCCCTTTGTTTGGGACTCGACTACACTACAAGGAAAAAATTCCGGACTATCCAGAATGGGCTACGAAGAAGGTACCCCCATCTAGCAGGACTGTCAATGATCAATAACCTGAAGACAAGTTTTCCAGCACTTTGCTGCCTGCTAAAGGTGGGGTGTGGCTCCAAAAACGAATCTAGTAGTTGCTGCTCCGCCCTCCTATGCTGCTGAAGATGCTAAACGAGAAGACATTTCCCACTTGGGAGTCACCGCAAGACAGAAGAAGAAGTCACCCTCCAATCGGAGGGCTCCAAGAAAGAAGACAGAAGAAGGAAGATGAACGACACCCCCGCCGGGAGGCCACCGCCGGGTCGCCATCTGGAGAAGACCCGGGCCGGAAGTACGGCAAACCTACAACAACAACAACAACCTATGCTGTACATTCTACAAGATTGATGGACTGAACACATCGACTCCAGGCTGAGGACTGATTACCTCAACTCTTCCTCTCCTTACACCTTCTGCTTTGTATTGGACTGATGAAGCCACTGTGTGGCGAAACGTTTTCTGTTCAGTAGAAATTTTGTGGTTACAGGAAAGTGGGTATGGGAGGGAGGAAGAGCGATTGGTGTAATGATGAAGTAAAGAGAATGATGAAGTTAGGGAGAAAAAGTTAGCATACGAGAGGTTTTTACAAACTAGAAGTGATGCAAGGAGGGAAGAGTATATGGAGAGAAAAAGAGCTGTGAAGCAATGTAAAAAGAGAGCAAATGAGAGAGTGGGTGAGATGTTATCAACAAATTTTGTTGAAAATAAGAAAAAGTTTGGGAGTGAGAATAACAAGTTGAGGAAGCCTAGAGAACAAATGGATTTGTCAGTTATAAAATGGGAGAGGAGAGTTTAAATGGAGAGTTAGAGGTATTGGGAAGATGGAGGGAATTATGTTTGGGTAGCTTCAACATTAGTTAAATAAATACGTGAGTGAAAAGGGTTGGATATGAGTAGGAGTTGCTCAACATAAGTTATCATGAGTTAACATGGTTACCAAAGGTTATGCCTCGGGTAGCACTGAAAATGGGTTGGGTTAATATTTTTGTTATGAGTGTGGGTTTGAGAAGGCCTTGCCTAGTGTGATTCATTAGGCAAGTAACAGTGTTGCTCCTTCCTTATGTAGCAACATGAATAGCTGTGAATCAGATGGCAACGCTAACACAATAATACATGACAGAGTGTCTAACTGTATTTGCGGTGTCTGAGGGCTGAAAATAAACACGCCCCTGGTCATGGAATTGCAGCTGTTCTGACAACAAAGAACGAAAAACATCAGTCTCACTTTAATTATGTTGTGAATGGCCGTAATGAATCTGGAGATGAATGAACGAAGATGAACCGTGAATGGGACAGTGACCTACGAAGCGTAAACAAGGCCCATAAAACGCCAAGTTAAATTCTTTTGCGAAAATAGTGAATCGAAGCAATCCTCTTTCCATATCCTGCTACCCAGTGCTGAAGCGTGTGTATGACAATCAGGTAGAAAATATCCGGAGAGATGATGTGGGCTTGGCTGGCCTAGCTTGGCATGACACACTGTTTCAACCACTGGCAACATTATAATTAGGTGTTTATACACTAAATGTGTTGTCTGGCAGAATGCACCAAAAGAGACAATGTGATATCCATGGAGAATATCTGGTACTCCACAGTGGAAAACGAGAGGCCACGTACTGAGACCTGGCTCACAGCCCGAGTAGAACCTTCAAGCAGTTGCGTGATGTATTGGCAGTATGGCACAAGCTAATAACACACAGGATTTGTACCTTGTGTATTGGCAAATGGTTCTACAATCAGGAGGTTTCACTTAGAGGAGAGGGTGATGTTGCTTCTGCAAGACATGGAACATAAACTGAGGCAAACTGTACGTGCTGCAACATGAGCCAAGCTCAGGTTGGCCTCAGGTGCTCAATGAAACACTTAACTGGCGTACGGCACTAAATGGATGTACTTTTACCACTACAAAAGCCACAATCACTATAAAACTGCCATCATTATAACAACAAACCACCATGAAAACAGCCTTCATCATAAGAAAACCGCTATCTTAACAAACTATCACAACCAAGAAAACCAACACAATAACAACAGCTCCTACCTCAATAATAATTACCACTGCAACAACCATCATTGCAACAGCCACCACTGCAACCACCGCCACTGCAACCACCGCTACTGCAACAACCATAACTACAACAACTACCACTGCAACAACAACCACTGCAACAGCCACCACTGCAACAACCACCACTGCAACCACGCCACTGCAACCACCGCCACTGCAACAACCACTACTGTAACAACCACCACTGCCATGACAAGTGCCACTGTAATACAAATTTTAACTATAATTACCAGCACAATAGCAGTCACAACCAACATGAAGAAGACGACAATACCAGAGAATAACAATATCAGCTACTACAATTAACGAATAAACAATCTCACTACAGTTACCTAAAACAACTGCAACCACAATACTTAGTAACAACATCATAAAAACCACCTCCTATATTTCAGTGACTATTACAGCAATAACCACCACCTTATATCACTATAACAACTACTGCTCTAACAATAATCACTATAACAATAGCCAATTCTTAAACAAAAGCAACCATTAAAATAAGCACCATCACTAGACTATCAGTATTATAAAACCGATCATAAAACCAGTTTAACAGGTACACCGAGATAACGATTAACACAAAAATAACTTAAACTGCTAAATAGAACCATTGTTTCATAAGTTTTATTGGCGGGTGTCTTGGTAGCGGGGTTCAATGACAAAGGCTTCGGAGGCTTCTTCATTTGCAAAGTCGTGGTGGGTACACAGGCTTGTGTGTTTGTGCCCATGGCCCAGGAGGGCCATGCCCACGAGAGAGAGAGCGAGTAGACTTGTTGACTGCTTCTAGGCCGCTGAGTAAGTGCGGCAGATGCAGGGGTGGGCATATTAAAGTGGCTAGTCAATAGTTCTACTAACTCTCTCCCTCGTGGGCATGGCCCTCCTGGGCCATGGGCACAAACACACAAGCCTGTGTACCCACCACGACATTGCAAAGCAAGAAGAACCCCCCACAGCCCTATAAATGACTCCACGCCACTGCATCACACAAATAATCTCGTTCACATTGGTGGGAAGCAGTGGTCGCAGCACGTGTGTTTGCCTGGAGAGAAAAAGGGAAATTGAAGTTGTTCACTTCATCCCCCTACACAACAAGCATCCGTTCTCTCAACGGGGTTACCCTGAGGTCGTGTTGCACGTTTCAGCATGCAGACACAGGTACAAGCAGAATCTAGCCGAAATTTGCCGATTTCTTCGAGAATTGTAAGTGGTATCCAGTGTCCACACTACAGCGTCCCATGCTGTTTCTCAAGTCACTGTTCAGCATCGCTTGTATGTTCTGCTGTTGTTGTTCAGCTCAGCACAGCTATTCAGCAACCCAGAGGTGAGTTTTGTGGTGATTTCGTCGACCAGTGGGAGTGTATCCTTTAGTGGGTGGGAGAGTGGAAGTGGCATTTCTCGCCTTCCCCAAATGCTACACTCACCCACGCCCCTCAAACCACACCACATTCCCCCACTATGTGCTTACTCCCTCGCTGTTTTTTCGTGTGAATTCTTTGCTAGAGCTGTTATCCGAGTGCTCGGGGCCCCACTCGAAGCTATGTGGATCGCATGCCACGTTGATCACGATGCCACGTGCATCCCGATGCCAGTGGGGTGTGGACAAAGCCGTGGTCTACAAGCCAGGTGAGTTACCGAATCAGATGTCCCCAGGCCACATGCTGTGGCCTGCTGCTGCCCGACTTCATGACGTCACGATGTCTGCTGCTGATGTCACCTCGCGACTTTCACGCCTGACTTATATGATGTCACATCGAGCGTTTCAGTAATTATGTCAGAATTGTCGAGAAGATTGGGGGATATATGTCATGTGTTAATTAATTCCTCTCGTCAGTGTTCTCACATGTTAATGTATGGCTTAGTGTCAATTTTGTGCACAGAAAAGCATCATTTGCTAGTTTAACCCATGTTGTACGCTGTACCACGGGGGGTGTGTAAAGCTTTCCTTGTGTCCAGTGTGGTCTTGAGCCCAGTCCGTGTGTAGCACCGGTGTGCCCAGAGCGTTTGACAGTGATATTAGTCACCCCTGAGCACATGAACCCTTGCACAAAAAAGCTCTTATGCTCATTGCTCATAGATGTTCTGCAGAATTGAAATGGCTACGATTCCCATCGAGATTTGTTTCACTTCACATCCAGACCTTCAGAGTGCAAGTTATATGTAGAGAAACAAAGTCTGGGGATGTTTTAGACAAACCCTCTGCTATAACTCCAACTGCCGAGAGAATGACACTTGTTAAGCTGCAGTTAGCCTGTCGGCAGGTGCTGTGTCAGCCTCGTGTAAAGCTTCAGTGAGCTCCTGCACAAAGATGCCACTTTGACTGCTAGCTCGCTCACTGCAGTATGGTGTATGATGTTACGAATCCCAGATGTTTCGCCCAGTCGTTCTGCCACACTATCTCCCACGACTCACTCCACGCTCGCAAGCAGGACAGCCCAGCAAACAGTACCAGTTGAGAAGTGTCCCCCTGAGTTGCTTGCCAGAAGTCCTGCCCAGTTGCCGAGTTTTGACGAACACCTCACTCGAGGGCCCCAGCATATCGTGCCCCTGGTTGAGTAAAACCCTGCAGGGGACTCCTACGATGACTACTTCACCGTTCTAGAGAAAATCATAAACCGTTACATCACAGCTCAGCTGCAGCGCGATGTTCCTGTGTTGCAGTATCTGTCCAGATGCAGGAAGGCTTCCCAGTGATGCCCATTGACACTCACTGCCTAGATCACGATGTTTAGCACACCGCACATGTTTTTTCTTCCCTCCCCATAGAAGTTTTTTTTCCATGTCTTTTATGCATATACTTGTTTTTTATTTTGTGTTCTGTGCCTGTTCCTACGAGGGGGAGACCGAGTTTTTTTACCACCAGTATTGTCGTGTGGGGACTATGCGAGGTAGGTGGCCGAGCAAATGTAGACAGCTGTACTGTCTGCACAGACACCCTATGCTGTCTGCCAGCTTTGTTCATATTTCGCACCATCAGGTGCTGCCCTCTAGGCCTGCCCAGGCAGTGGGACGCTGGTCCCCATCGGACTCACTCAGCGCTTAGAAGCAGTCAACAAGTCGACTCGCTCTCTCTCTCGTGCCCATGGCCCTCCTGGGCCATGGGCACACACACGCCTGTGTACCACAATGACTTTGAAAATTTAAAGTAAAGAGCCTCCGAAGACGTCTATAATTAAACCCCGCTTGCTGCAGCATCACCAAATAATCTCGTTTCACACCATTACTAATATAAAAATCACTACCTATTTTATAATTTCCCAAAATAAACACTTCCAGCCACAGCAACCACTAGTTCAACATTTTTTCCCAATGATCACATCCATCATAAATAATACCACCATAACATTTATTACTGCCATAAAAAAAAATCTTTCGTAACAGTTTCCATTACCATAACTTCAACTCTTTATTAAAAACGTAATTTTAACAGTTTTCCCCACCATAACAGCTGCTTCTGCCTGAAATTTCCTCTTCAACTTTTAGTACTGTAATCAATTTAATAGAATTACCGAGAATATTTTAAAGTAAAAGGACCAAATGCAACTAATATGACATTTTTATTGTGGCAACGTTTCGCTCTCAGGAGCTTTGTCAAGCTGTTAAAAACAGTACTTTGTTGTTTTTGGTTTGCCGGTATTTGGGCCCCGGGGGTCTTCTCCAGATGGCGACCCAGCGGTGGGCCCCTCGGGCGGGGGGTTGTCATTCATCTTCTTCTTTCTTCTGTCTTCTTTTTTGGGAAAGCCCCCCAGTTGGATGGTGACTTCTTCTGTCTTGCAGTGACTCCCCAAGTGGGAAGTGCCTTCTGGGTTAGCATCTTCAGCAGCATAGGAGGGCGGAGCAAAAATTTAAACAGGGTTCGTTTTGGAGCCGCACCCCAGCTTTAGCAGGCAACAAAGTTTGGGGGAAAATTGTCTTCACGGTGATTGATCATTGACAGTCCTGCTAGGTGAGGGTACCGTCTTCGGCAGCCCCATTCTGGAGAGTCCTGATTTCTTCCTTGTGGTGTAGTCGAGTGCCACAAAGCGGTGACTTTTTTAGAGTAGGTTGATCAGGGTGTGTTAGGTAAGACACATATGCAACAGTTAGGTATCTTTATTTCGAACGTTTGCCTAACAGTAGGTTCTTCAGTCGAGTACAGAAAGGTTGATAGAAGCAGAAAGTACTTGAAGACGATGTAATCAGTCCATCACCCATATTTTGTCTTACCTAACAATCTGTCGGTATTTCATACCATTTTAATGTTCATTCTGTCAGACACTGCAACACAAGGGTATCTTGGTAAGACCACTTCGAACAACCTTAACTAGTGAGAACGGCTGGGTTTGAGAAGGACCTGCCCCCCCAAAGCAACCTACGTCTCACCTCCTGGCACTATATAAGGCCCATTCTGTCACTTCAACTTCATATTGTTTCAGGACAAGGAACAATGCTCTTCTCCAGACTGAGGGACTGACCACCTCAAAACTTTGAGGGTGATTTGGGCTGATTACATCGTCTTCAAGTTCTTCTGCTTCTATCAACCTTTCTGTACTCGACTGAAGAAGCCTACTGTGTAGGCGAAACGTTTCGAAATAAAGATACCTAACTGTTGCATAGTGTCTTACCCAACAATCTGTCGGTATTTCATACCTTTTAATGTTCATTCTGTCAGACACTGCAAACACAAGGGTATCTTGGTACAGACCACTTCGACAACCTCTACTAGTGAGAACGGCTGGGTTTGAGAAGGACCTGCCCTCCCAAAGCAACCTACGTCTCACCCCCTGGCACTATATAAAGGCCCCATTCTGTCACTTCAACTTCATTTTTGTTTCAGACAACGGACAATGCTCTTCTCCAGACTGAGGGACTGACCACCTCAAAACTTTAAGGGTGATGGACTGATTACATCGTCTTCAAGTATCTTCTGCTTCTATCAACCTTTCTGTACTCGCTGAAGAAGCCCACTGTGTAGGGAAACGTTTCGAAATAAAAATACCTAACTGTTGCATATGTGTCTTACCTAACAATCTGTCGGTATTTCATACCCTTTTATGTTCAGGTTGATCAGGGATTCAGTGGTGAATGATCGAGTTGAGGCAAGGTAAACTTGACTGTCCCGTTGTGGAGGCGTTGAATAATTTCTGGAGTGTACATTGTGTTCTCATTCTGGTTGGCTGTGTTGAAGTATACACAGGCAAAGAACTGGACTTCTTGTGAAGGAGTGGCGGTAATACGTAGGGGTGCATTCCAAGGCTCTTGTGTTTTAACCTTCTTTGGCTGGTGGCTGAGGCAATTGAGGTGAGGCGTCTGACTTGTCCGTTGTGATAGAGGTGGAAGCAGGTGCTGGTGGATTTCATTGGTGGAATCGGGTTTTGGGGTCTCAGTGGTCTCTGACTGGTCCATGTCTCTGTCGAGAGGAAGGTGTGGTAACGGTGGAGCAGCGGTAATGTTGGCAACATTTGCAGTGGATTTTATGATCTCTGTGGAAGGTGGAGATGCAGGGAATGTGAAACCAGCCCTATTGTTGAGCTGAAGAGTTCTTTGAAGATGGTGTTGAAGGAACCAGGTTCAGCTACATTCTGCACATGAGCATACAGGATGCAGTAAAGAATTTGGTGGAGCCGCAGCAAAAGCTGACGAAGAAGTGGTAGATGCAGCTTGCGTGGCTTGAAGAATCTTGGTAGAATCTGCTTGAAGCTTGGTTAATGCAGCATTGTAGTCGCTTGTGCAGTGGGGTTCCATTGTTGTTGGAGTTGTTTCATAAGTTATCTCGTCTGTTTGGGCACTTGGCAGCAAGAGTTTTGGGGATCATTCTTGCAGCCCCAAGCATTTAGGTGGAGAGGCAGTAGTGCACGTTTTGAAATCATGACCTTCTTGGCCGCAGGTGGAGCAGGAACTTCTTATTCTTTGGGGGGCAGTCTTTGGTGGTATGTAGGTATGAGTAACAGTTGAAACAATGTGGAATTTGATGGATTTTTTGTGCTTCGATGAAGGCTGGATTGATGTGGAAAATAGTGAATAGCCAGTCCCTCAGCGAGAGCTTGGCTGCCATGTTGACGTCACTGAAGGTGATCTTCAGCATCGGGAGGCATTGGGTATTTTGGTAATGAATTCCATCTTGGCCCAAGGGTTCTGTCCCTTTAATGGACGACTTGATTTCTTCGGTAGCCTGGGCAGTGTTTAGCTGTCGAGTCTCTTGAGGAACACAGTTCTCTGGCCCTCAGAGCTGGGGAAGTCAAGACAATAAATCCTTGATCTCGTAGAGTGGTTGAGAGTGGTGGTAATGAGTTTTTCAGCCTCGGTGTCGTCAGCACAGACGACAAAAGAAGGCCTCTTTGAGGACATAATCGTATTAAAATTGGGCTTGCAATCTGCCACTGACGACAGCTGCAAGTTTCTAGCTTGGACGAGTCATTGACTGTCCAACTCTCTGGTTTGATCTTTACCCTGTTCGAGAAGTGCATCGTGAAGTGATGTATTGTGATGTGAAGATGTTCGTGTACAAACAGTAGGGTGGACAGTAGTGAGATAAGTTGTAGTAGTAGTAATACAAAATGTTAGAAAATTAACTCGCACATATTGTATTGCATTACTACTACTACTGGGATTCACTACTATTACTACTACTACTTTCTCATACTACTATTCACTAGTACTGCACCTCACTCAACATTAATACTGTAAAAAGTTGGTAGAAATTACCCACAATATATAAAGTAAAGACGCAAGTGCAACTAATGAGACATTGTATTGTGGCAACGTTTCGCTCTCCAGGAGCTTTATCAAGCCGATATCGGCCTTTACAAACTTCTGGAGAGCGAAACGTTGCCACAATAAAATGTCACATTAGTTTCACTTGTGTCCTTTTACTTGACAATTATATATTTTATATATATATATATATTATATATATTTATATATATATATATATTTTATATATATATTTATAACACTGATCTCTGGCTGAAGGAGACTCGAACCCACGAACCTTGGAACAAGGTTACGCAGTGCTATACCCAAACTACCCACACTGGACAATACCATACACGGGCGGACACGGACAATACCTTGGCGTGCAACTTGCGCTACACGTTGATCCAAGGCAGCCAGCTTTCAGGGAGAAGGTATTGTCCCGTGTGGGTAGATTGGGATAGCATTTCGTACCTTGTTCCAAGGTTCGTAGGTTTTGAGTCTCCTTCAGCCAGAGATCAGTGTTTCTGTTATTTCGCCTGCTCTTGCGAATTCCCTTTTATATTTTATATTATATATATAAAAATATATATATAATATATAATATATATATATATTTATTATATATTATATATATATATATATATATATTTGTG
>NW_026468647.1:0-29572 GCF_026875155.1 Cherax quadricarinatus | reverse complement strand
TAAACACACTGGGTAACACACTGGGTAACACACTGGGTAACACACTGGGTAAACACACTGGGTAACACACTGGGTAAACACATGGGTAACACACTGGGTAACACACTGGGTAAACACACTGGGTAACACACTGGGTAACACACTGGGTAACACACTGGGTAACACACTGGGTAACACACTGGGTAACACACTGGGTAACACACTGGGTAACACACTGGGTAACACACTGGGTAACACACTGGGTAACGCACTGGGTAACACACTGGGTAACACACTGGGTAACACACTGGGTAACACATTGGGTAACACACTGGGTAACACACTGGGTAACGCACTGGGTAACACACTGGGTAACACACTGGGTAACACACTGGGTAACACACTGGGTAACACATTGGGTAACACACTGGGTAACACACTGGGTAACACACTGGGTAACACACTGGGTAACACACTGGGTAACACATTGGGTAACACACTGGGTAACACACTGGGTAACGCACTGGGTAACACACTGGGTAACACACTGGGTAACACACTGGGTAACACACTGGGTAACACACTGGGTAACACACTGGGTAACAACACTGGGTAACGCACTGGGTAACACACTGGGTAACACACTGGGTAACACACTGGGTAACACATTGGGTAACACACTGGGTAACACACTGGGTAACACACAGTGTAACACACTGGGTAACACATTGGGTAACACACTGGGTAACACACTGGGTAACACACTGGGTAACGCACTGGGTAACACACTGGGTAACACACTGGGTAACACATTGGGTAACACACTGGGTAACACACTGGGTAACACACTGGGTAACACACAGTGTAACACACTGGGTAACACATTGGGTAACACACAGGGTAACACACTGGGTAACACACTGGGTAACACATTGGGTAACACACTGGGTAACACACTGGGTAACACACTGGGTAACACACTGGGTAACACACTGGGTAACACACTGGGTAACAAGGAAAAACCTAACTTCAAACAGACTACACAGGCTAGACCCCAACTTTTAAGAGGAATGTTGTTTTAAGGAAGGTAGAGGAAAAGACATTGAAAGAAATCATGGAGTTTGTGAATAAAAGTGATGGGAGAAAGAGAAGAAGTTCATACCAAGAAGCTAATAAAACAGAAGCAAGAAGTGTAAAGAGCGAAAAGCTACAAGTGGAAGGGCACGGAAGAAATTTAAGAAGTATAGAACACAGGTAAACAAAGGTATGAGCAGCAGTGCCAGAAACGAACACGCATGGATAAGAGAGGCTGAAAGACCATTTGAGATTGAGTTAGCATCGAAAGTCAAGTCTGAACTAAAGTTACTATACAGCCGCATCAGAAAGCAGACAACTATGAAGGATCAAGTAATAAGGCTGAAGAAGGAAGGAGGGGAGCTCACTAGAAATAACCAGGAAGTCTGCGAAAAGCTGAAAAAAAAAATTAAGGAGGCATTCCCAGTGAAATCAGGAACACTTACAAAGAGTCAAAGAGGAAGAGCACTATAAAGAGTATTGGATACAATACACAATGGGAGATGAGATGATGAAACTGTAGAGCGAGTTATTTACCTTCAAGACAATGTGACCAGACAAACATCTCCACATAGGTTCTGAGAGAGGGAACAGAAGAACAATCTGAACCACTAGCCATGATCTTCAACAGGTCAGTTGAAGTTTGAGACACTTATGCAACCTATGGGAATCTTTATTGAGGAAACGTTTCGCCACACAGTGGCTTCATCAGTCCAATACAAAGTTTCCTCAATAAAGATTCCCATATGTTGCATAAGTGTCTCGTCAACTTGTCGGTTTTCGAAACCATTCATCACATGTGTGTTGAAACAGGGCTGCTGCCAGATGTCTGGCTATTTTAAAAATGAGTAGAAAGGTAGTATTAAGCTAGAGAACAGTGTCATTATAATACAGTGAGGTTATGGAGATTATCAGGAGGAAAGTAGTGGATCACCTGTAAAGGTGAGAATTCAAAGCAAACAGACAACATGGTTTTAGAAATTATTAACCATTCTCACAAGTCTACAAGAGTTGAATGGCAAAAAACAAATGGTGGGCAGGAGATATGGATGGACTACATATGTTTGGAATGTAATGAGGTTGACACATTACTGGGACAAATATTAGAGGTGCAGGTAGGAATAACAAGGAAAATACTACAGTGGATCAAAGAATTCTTAATTTAACAGAAAGGGCGGAATGCATTATTGATAGTGACGAGGTGTTGGAATGTGCAGATGTAACGACTGGGATTCCAAAAGGGTTAGTATTTTGACAAATACTTCTCCTTGTGCATGAAAATGACATGACTGACGAAATTAAGTCAAAGTTATCCCTGTGCTCAGAAGACGTGAAACTCTATTGAGAAGAATGCAAATAGGAACAGACCAAGCAAAACTACAAATGGATCTGGACAAGGAACAAGGTTCGACTGACAAATGGTTATTAGAATTATCTCCAGAAAATGCAGTCTTGTAAACTGAGAAAGTGCAGAGGTGACTGGAAACAGAGTACAGGCTCAGAGGGCAAATACTGCAAACCTCCCTGAAGGTGAAGGATCACAGAGTGAGGATATTGTCGAGCATATCACCTGAGACACACTTCAGCCGAATAACCACCATAGGAAGTAACAAGGAGTCATTCTGTGTACTTATACACGTCACATGTCAGGCCCATCTTGGATTATCCAGCACCAGAATGGTACCCAAATCTGACTACAAAAAGGTTGGGAAAAGTGCAAAGGTTAGCAACGAGACTAGTCCCAGAGCTACGAGGTATGAGTTACGAGGAGAGACTAAAGTAGCTAAACCTAATGACATTACAGGACACAAGGACCCTGGATGACATAATTACATTGTACAGAATATTGAGAGGGAATGACAAAGGTTACATGACAGTTCAGTTAGAGAGGCTGGTCTAAAGTACTCGAGGAGACAGCGGAAGGTCAGAAACACAGGTAAGTCACAGGGATGTTAGGAAATACTTATTTAGCCTTACAATTATCAGAAAGTAGAAAAATCTTTAGAGTGAAGTGGAAGAGGCAGGATCTATACACAGGAGAGGGAAAAACCCAGTAGCTGCCTGCTGAGAGGAGGGCCAGGAGCTAAGATTTGATCCCTGAGTTCACAAAATAGGTGAGTTCAAATGTTAAGAGGACACACACACACACACAGGGGCCAGGAGCTGAGTCTTGACACCTTCAACCACAAATAGGTGAGTACACACACACACACACACACACACACACACACACACACACACACACACACACACACACACACACACACACAAATAATTAAGTACATATACACGTACCATAGGCTGCTGCTTCTTGCAGAAATTAAAGATGCCGTAGACCATAGGATTGACACAGGAATTGAAACAGGCAAAAATGAACAGACCTTTCTTGACCTTCTCGTCCAGCAGAGCAGCAGCTGACCTGTCGAAGCAGAACCTGCCAGATAGACAAAAAACCAGGTCAGGGGCGAAAGGTCAGCTGCGGGAGGCAAGAAAGGTTTCCCAGTAATCCATAAGTCCAGCTTCGTGCACTTCAGTCATCGTACAAGCAATACGAGAGGCTGGTCATAAAAATACTGTGCCCCAAAATATTTTTGTTTTACAAATGTATATGTTTGTATATATGATTTTCTGTACTTATTTTCATTTTCAGTTACGTACATGTTTATATGTATTTTTGTGTTATTGTATCCAGAGATGTATTTGAGTATTAATATATGTAAATTATATATATGAATATGCAGATAAATACTTTGGAAAATAAGGTATATTTGTGCATAAGTACGTGTTCTTATATATTTATTTGTATGTGTATATACACCTAAACAAACACTTACCTTCACACTCATATATATGTCGTTCCAATTTGGCCAGGGTGTTTTTGGCAGAATTAGCAGAATGAAAATTTGTTTTTGCCATAAATAAGAGGAAATCAATCTGAACAAATCCAAAAAGTACGTATCATAATATTAAATAAATTTATTCTGACCAATGATATAAATATTCTTGATACAACTTTCTCAGCATTTAGAAAATCAATTGGATGGTTAAAATCTCTCACGTGAATAAATAGAGCATTGGAATCTTGTCCAGTTCTAATGCTATGTTTATGTTGTTTTAATCTTAGTTCGAGATTTTTACCAGTTTGACCGTAATAAACTTTATCGCAAATTTTACAAGGAATCTTATAGACACATCCATCAGCATTTTGGGGGGAATTCTTTATCAAAAGTTTTTTTTTACTGTATCAACCAAGTTTTGTTGGTTGATACAGTAAGGGAGAACCAATATATTTTTAGCTGAATAAGGTTGGTTGTCCCCTTTCTGAACTGTAAAAAGTATTTCTAGCAATTTTAAATGATTTATCAATTACATTTCTCGGGTATTTTAGATCATTAACTATTTCATAAATTTAGGATATTTCTACATCTATGAACTCTGGACTACAAATACGTAAGGTTCTCAAAAACATTGATGAGAAACCTGTTGGGTTCGAAGAAAATAACTCATTGTCTTTCCTGGATGTTTTAATTATTAAAGGTAATAATGATTTTAAATTTAAAATTTACAGGAAACCTACAAATAACTGCTCCTGTGTACACTATGTACACTATGTACACTATGTACACTATATTCTTGTTAAACTGTCGGTTTTCCTCATCAATGTTTTTGAGAACTTTACGTATCTGTAGTCCAGAGTTCATAAATGAAGAAATATCCAAAATTTATGAAATAGTTAAGGATCTAAAATGCCCAAAAAACTTGATTGATAAATCTTTTAAAATTGCCAGAAATACTTTTTACAATTCAAAATGGGACAACCAACCTTATTCAGCTAAAAATATGAACAATTGGTTGATATGCCTTCTCTTCTTAAGACTTTTAATATTGAAGTTGTATTTAAAAATGTTGATACAGTGGTGACCTGTACTTAGCTCAGTGGTTGCCTGTACTTAGCTCAGTGGTTGCCTGTACTTAGTTCAGTGGTTGCCTGTACTTAGCTCTGTGAGGAGGTGTCTTATATACTGTCTGTGAATATGAACCAAGACGTCCTCCATGGAACAACTTTTCCAGCAGCTTAAGGAAGAGCTTAGGGTCGCTAAGCTTGAGATACGACGATTGATGGAGGAAAATAAGAGGATTCATAGTAATCCTCATGTTGTGAGTCCTCAGGTCAGGAGGGGTACCTGGACAGTGGCCGGGCAACATGGGACGATGTTGAAGATCAAGAAGACAGAAGATGTGACAGAAACAACGAAGAACAAGAAGGTTTCTGTGGCAAATTCGATCCCATTTTCTGTGCTACCCGATGAATGTGGGTTGCCTACTGGGAACATCACCATGAGCACCAAGGAAGCACTGGCAGATGAGGTTGAGTTGACCTCCATTGAAACTCCAGCAAAGACCATTCCAATAAAGACCATCCTAAAGACGACCATTCAGAACATCACAACAAACTCCGTCAGTGAAGGTAAGAACATTGTTTTAGTTCGGGACAGTCTACCTGGAGTCTACTTGGAGAGTATTCCAGGGATCAAGGCCCCCATGCCCCGGTCCATGACCAGGCTTCCCAATGGACCAGAGCCTGATCAACCAGACTGTTACTGCTGCCGCACATAGTCCATTGTATAAACCACAGCCCGGCTGGTCCAGTACCTATTTTAAGTATCTGTCCAGTTCCCTCTTGAAGGTAGCCAGGGGCCTATTGGTAATTCCCCTTAAGCATGATGGGAGGCTGTTGAACAGTCTTGCCAAAGACACCTACGGTGATTTCTCTTAGTGTACCAATGGCGCCCCTACTTTTCATTGGCGGTATTTTGCACTGCCTGCCCAGGCTTTTACTCTCGTAGGGAATGATTTCTGTGTACAAATTCGGGGCTATTCCTTTTAGGGTTTTCCAACTGTAGATTATTACAATATATCTCTCTCGCCTGCATTCCAGCGAGTACAAGTCAAGTGCTTCCAAGTGTTCCCAGTAGTTGAGGTGTTTGATAGAATTGATATATACAGTAAAGGTTCTCTGTACACTCTCTAGATCTGCAGTTTCACCTACTTTGAATGTAGATGTTAATGTACAGCAGTATTCCAGTCTCGAGAGAACAAGTGATTTGAAAAGGATCATCACTGGCTTGGCATCTCTCGTTTTGAACATTCTCTTTATCCATCCTATCATTTTCTTTGCAGTTGTGATTGAGGCACGTGTTGTGGTCCTTGAAAGCTGAGCCATTGTTGATGACGATAAGGGGGAAGGGGGGGGGGGGGTCACAGGTGGACGTGACTGTTGACACACTGAGTAGACAGTGACCCCAACACGAGTAAGGTTTCTGACGAACAGAGGTACTGGGATCCTCTGTGTGAGGGGAAAGTGGGTAATACTGTAATTGGGTGTTAGGGTTGTTCAGACAGCCAGGAACCATTAGCGAGTTACTGCCCGCACTTCCATCTAGCGGGCTGAGGCGTAACTCCAGTTCCTAGTGTCTGATGTCTTTTAACTTCTACTCGTGGTAATATTAACCTTACCTGGTGTGGTTTGAAGTTTGGAGAGTCACTTCCTCTCCACTTTTCTCCTGATCGGGTAAGGTGATTTACCAGGAGTTTTTCTGTTCATTGTTCTTTTATTTTCCTGGTTAACAGTAATGAGTTTGACTTTGTATACCACCCGTTCTTTCTTAAATGTTACTCGCTTAACTTTTGGTAACCAGTATATTTTCTTTGTTATGAGCTCTGCCGCTGGCTGGTCTTCCAGGGTAGACGCCAGATAAGGCAGCAAGATACTTGTCTATCGGACCAAGTAACATAGTCCTACTACTGCTCGCCTTTTTCATCCTACTTGTGGTGCTCCAGCCAAGTGGTACAGGAGAATCCTGAACCACTTGGATTGATGCCATCCACCCAGGATAACCTACACTATTTCTTCAACAGAGACTCATCCTTGGCCTTAAATACTCCTGTTCAAACACCGTACCAGAACTGACAACGGCCACTTTAATTGTAATTAAAAACCACTAATGACATTCTTCACTATTAAACCTCGAGTCTATATTCTTTCATTTTTTCTTGATAAGGAGGAAGGCGTTCCCCTGACACTGACCACCACAACACTTGTGAAGTAGTTGAGTTGCTAGTAGAGAACCAACATGAAATGTTGGTGGGGTGATAACTGGGGAACAGCTGATTGTGAATCAGCTACGTGTGGAAGGGAAACCAGTGGAGGCAGAGATGCCAGATTGAATATAAGATCTGTTTAAGATCAATACCACCCCTCTTTTCTCGCCTGTGTTGGATGACCCGAGCCGACAATCAAAGATTTGATGGGAGCCGAAAGCCAAGTGACTGAACTGGTCGGAGGGACACGTGTCACTTCCCACAGAGTGAAGGAGGGAGAGCTAGTGGAAGCAATGTCCACACCTAACAGAACAAGTATACTGCCCAACTACCACCACCATTCATACTTCCACCAATCCTGTCTAATGAACTTTTCCCTCACACAGCTGATTTATTAAGTGTCCTATCTGAAGAACTTGTTAATTACAATTTACCATTACCAGTACAATCATTGAACTTCTTAACTTTATATTGTTGATACAGTTTGTTTAATGACTAGTTTTACTCTCAGAACTTGGTATGGCAATAGCAAATCCTCCCACCTGTCCTTCAGTAATTTGTACATAGAATATTTGGAAGCAAGATTGCAAAATCCTTCCCAGTTAAACTAAGTGGTACAGATACGATGATTTGTATCTAATGCCTAAGAATATAACCCATTTCCTTCTTAAATTAAATAATTCTAGCTCATTCCACATTTTGCTCTTCAGTTTGAGCAAGATTACAAACTGCCTTTTCTAGATGTTTTAATTGTTAAGGAGAACCATTATTTTAAATTTAAAATTTACAGAAAATAAAAAAATAAGTTCTTATGGGCACTATTATTCTTGATAAATTAGACACATGTGCAACTCTTGGGTATCTTTATTGAGGAAACGTTTCGCCACACAGTGGCTTCATCAGTCCATACGTAGGAGAAACTTGAAGAACAGGAGGAGAATGAGGTAATCAGTCCCTCAACCTTGAGTCGATGTGTTCAGTCCATCAATCTTGAATAGAATGCGGCATATCAGCCGCATCGACTCAAGGTTGAGGGACTGATTACCTCATTCTCCTCCTGTTCTTCAAGTTTCTCCTACGTACGGACTGATGAAGCCACTGTGTGGCGAAACGTTTCCTCAATAAAGATACCCAAGAGTTGCACATGTGTCTAATTTATCAACATGTCGGTTCTCTGAACCATTCCTCTACAAAAACTATTATTCTTCACATCATGATAGTTAAACTTTCTGTATTCTCATCTACGAACTTGCAACGCAGTTCATTAGATTTTTCTTTAATTATGAAATAGAGAATCTAAAATACCAGAAAAAACATTTAATTGAAAAATCTTTTAAAATGTCTAAAAATACTTTTTTTAAATTTAAAAAAAAAATAACCTTATTCACCCCCAAAAAAATGGTCTTCCCTTACCATGATAACTTTCTTGTTATACCTTCTTCTCTACTTAAGAAGCTTAATACCAAATTTCTATTTACGAATCTTGATACAGCAATAAAAACTTTGGATAAAAAATACCCCAAAATATACTGACGGTTGTCTATAAGTTTGCTCGTAAAAAAATATAATAGTTTATTATGGTCAGATTGGTAAGTCTTGAACTAAGATTACAACAACATAAATATAGCATTAAAATTAGACAACATTCTAATGACCTGTTTATTCATGTGAGATTAAAACCATCCAATTGATTCTCAAGAAGCTGACCCCTCAGGAAGGTTCCTTGATGTTAGGTAAGACACATATGCAACAGTTAGGTATCTTTATTTCGAAACGTTTCGCCTACACAGTAGGCTTCTTCAGTCGAGTACAGAAAAGTTGATAGAAGCAGAAGATACTTGAAGACGATGTAATCAGTCCATCACCCTTAAAGTTTTGAGGTGGTCAGTCCCTCAGTCTGGAGAAGAGCATTGTTCCATAGTATGAAACAATATGGAGATGAAGTGACAGGATGGAGCCTAATATAGCGCCAAGAGGTGAGACGTAGGTCACTAGGAGAGGTAAGAACTCAGATGTTGGGAGGACAGGTCCCTCTCAAATCCAGCCGCTCTCACTAGTAGAGGTTGTCGAAGTTGATTGTAGGCGAAACGTTTCAAAATAAAGATACCTAACTGTTGCATATGTGTCTTACCTAACAACCTGTCGGTATTTTATACCATTTTAATGTTCAAGGTTCCTTGATGTTGGTGAGGGGCTCTTGATTTAGGGAATTGGATCTGTGCTCCATTTCCCCGAATTAAGCCTGAATGCCTTCCACATCCCTCCCCCAGGCGCTGTATAATCCTACGGGTTTAGCGCTTCCCCTTGATTATCGGTCGATTGGTCAAGAAGGTGAGTTATCAAGCACGTCCATGCACGTCCATGGATAAAATATAATAGAATAAAGCTTCATAAAAAACTGAAAATGAGTATTGCTTTAGTATTACAGACTGGATTCATTTATAATTAAAAAAATTGAAAAGAGTTTAAGATATATTCAAAATGTTAAAATCTTAAAGCAGACAAGTCCTTAACCACCTGCATATCATAAAGTTCTTAAGTTTTGCAAGGTGAGCAACGAGTCTTTCGCTAATCTATAATTTTTACAGTTCCTTGAAAATGTGAGAAATCACGAAATCGCTTGGAGATCACTGTTTTTTCACTGTTCTGCATATTGTGATATCACCTGTTTACTGTGATCTTTGTGGAAAATTACATTTATCTGAATGTATCATTATATACATAACAATAATTGAACAAAGATAATTATTATTTATCAGTTAGACAAGTAGGAATTTGGGTCACCTAGGTCGCAAAAAATGTCCCCCTTCGATACCTTCCACTGTCATATCCACAAGTTGCTCTAGACCTATTAATTACAAATGAAATATGTATCACCAGGAATGCTGGTAAATATATAAATTTGTGGACTGCATATTAAAATTAAAAAAAGATTATATATATACACATATACATAACAGAAGGAAAATATATCTTAATATCACTCACCAATTTGACTGGAGATCAAGGTGTATCATACTCAGAAAACCTCTGTTTATACATGAAAATAACACTGGCCAGAGTTATAACATAACAGACTTATCTGAGGTTCCTGGAGCTGTCTTGTCCAGTCGCCTGATATCTCAAGTTATGCAGGAATGCACATCCAACAATTTCGCCTCCTATTTGAGAGGTGTCAACCCAATTTTACCTCTAGAGCATGAAAATCCTTCACATTATTAACTAACATCTGTTACTCAATTCAAAACAACAATGGCGAGTCTCCACTGCGCAGGCGCAGGCTTCCCATTTTCGAAAATATAATTTTTTATTAAATACAGTATGGCCATCTATTTACATATAAGTACTGTATTTCTGGAAAATATGAACAGTATTTTCCACAAAGCGGCCGGGCGGAGTTCGTTGCTAAACGACTCAAATTGCTCATTTGGCAATGGTGGAGGAGCTGGGTACATATAGGATCTGGCATCCACACGGCGACGTATTACACAAGATTTAATCACCCTTTTTACACTTTGCCGTCCTTGTGGAATCCAGAAAGTTTCCCTAATACAATTTAAGGTATCTTGTACCCCACTATGCATTACATTTTTATGGGCATTTAGAACAATTAAATTTGTTAGATGATGAGTTTTGGGCAGTAAGATAGAGTGTTTAGCATAATCACCCAATTCAGCATTTTGTAACCTACCTCTGCACCTAATTACACTGTTCTCTAAATACAGCCACAATTTCTCTATTATGGAACCTTTCACAATTTTTCTTTCCATCATAAATTTAATCTCATTTCCATAAATTTCTTCCTGTACCCTCTTTATCCAATATTCAAGAGGATGTGAAAACTTATATGAGATCTTCATCTTGTTTAGAAATTTAAACACCAACTTAGTTACATTGATTAGTTTGGGTAAAGAAGAATACCTATTTATATCAATGGCTAAGAAAGGACAAACTATTGGAGCGGTGGTCACAGTAATTTCAACAGGAGCAATATATGCCTTTTGTACAGGCCAATTAGCTTTATTTACCAACCAGCTCGGTCCTTTAAACCATGATACAGCATTTACAAATTTAGCATAAGATAAACCTCGAGACAAGAAATCAGCTGGATTCTCCTCACCAGGTATATGATTAAATGTTAACATATGCTGACCCAAACTATTATACTTCTCTTGCATCTGATTAATTTCAGCGACTCTGTTTTGTACGTACACAATTTTACTGTTTCCATTACGAATCCATTGTAAGGATACCTCATTATCAGACCAAATTACAGTGTCGCTAATATTTATCTCCTGCAACTTATTTCTTATATAATTAGCTAATTTGACACATACATAAATGGCTGTTAATTCTAACTGAGGCAAGGTACGTGATTTAATTGGAGACTCTTTAGCCTTAGACATAACAAGAGAAATAACACTATTACATTGAAGGTAAGCAACTGCTCCATATGCCAATTTTGAAGCATCTCAAAAAATGTGGAGTACATTTTTCCCATTTGGATTGGCCACCTGGCGTGGGAACTCCAACATTGGAATTTTCTCATAATCATCAATTAATTCATCCACCTGTTAATGAATTCCTCAGGTAGAATTTCATCCCAAGCACATTTAAGTTTCCATGCTTCCTGAATTAATAATTTCCCTCTTATAGTAATGGGTGACACTAAACCTAGTGGATCAAAACATTTGGAAACTACAGCAAGCAAAACTCTCTTAGTTAATTTATTGGGTATACTGTAATTATTAGGTATTAACATTAACAAATTTCTCTCAGTATCCCAAGTTAATCCCAATACATTACTACATTTTTGTACTTCATCTCCAGGGAAATCTTTACTTATTTTGTCCTTTATTTTGGACAAATTACTATTCCATTCCCTCAGAGGCATATTTGCACTTTGCATTATTTTATTAGCCTCTCCATAAGTCATTAACAGTTCCTCTTCAGTTGACGCCACACCCAGGAAATTGTCCACATAAAATTGTTTGCTCATTACTTTACTCAATGGACTTTCCATACGTTTAAGGTGTGCATTTATCGTCACTTGAAGTAGGAACGGACTGGATGTAGCACCAAATAATACACTCCTAAAGCAAAAGGTTTTCAGAGGGCTAAGTGGGTCACTAGGATTCTCAGGCCATAAGAAGCGGGTACAATCCCGGTCAGCCTCTTGTAAACCCACTCTTAGGAAAGCTTTACTTATGTCAGCCGTAAAGGCATAATTTTTCATCCTGAAATTTAATAAGATATCTCCTAATTTTTCCATTCTGTCATCAAACAGTCATTTAAACAAGGTACATTTTTGTTACTCCTGGCACTACAATTAAACACAATCCTCAGAGGAGTGGTCTTAGACTCCTTCTTCACTCCGTGATGTGGCAAATAGTGACCATAAATTTTGGCTTGCTCAGGAGGTACCTCTTCTATAAATTTATTAATTAACTGCTCAACAATTATATCATTATAGGCAGTTAACAATTCTGGTGTCTTACTCAGTTCGTGGAGCTGAGCCTTTAACTGTCCATATGCCATTCTGTAATTAGTGGGCAATTCTGGATGGTTCAGTCTCCACGGAAGTCGTACCCAGTATTGTCCAGATTCAAATTTTACATCTCTCAGGTATTGCTCTTGAGTAAAAGAATCGTCTGGACTTTCTTCATTTTTCATTTATTCCCAAAGCTGTCTAATTCCCACAATTTATGCACTGGCTCAACACCATCCTCTATGGAAGAATTATACTGGGGTACGACTTCATGAGTAAGACACACAGTTATGGTATTTGTAGTTTCCTCTAGTCATGTATTATTATTACGAGGAATCCTACCATACATTACATGGCCTCCTGCAGTCTTCAAAAGGGTGACACCACATTTCTTTACCATACCCTTTACAAAGGAGGCATAATGGTCACTACCTATCAAAATATATATTGAGTCTACAGAATCATCACTTACACCAGAAGGTGCTAAATTTACATTATGTGAAAGTCTTTCTGTAGCTTTACTAAGCCCTACTGTTGATATTTTCTTTGGAAGTCTATCTACAATTACTGCATTAACACGTTTTTTCTCATTGCCCAACCTGACAGTTACATAAACAGTGTCACACAATTGAGACCTTTTATCCGAGAGAAAACCAGATAATTTTAAAGTTGTGGGATTTCCCATCTGTACTTTCATACCATCAAGACATTTACATTTTATGAAAGTAAGCTGGGATACCTGATCCAATAATGCATTTACATTTTTGATTTATGCCTTTTATCATCAACTTTTACCTGTAACACAGGTAAGGCTACTTCAGCATAACCATCATTATTAACATTAGCAGCAATTTTTACATTAGCTACTGTTGTGTCAGGATTGTCAACATTATCATTATTATCAACATTATCATATAGACCTTTACACATGACTATATGATGTCTTCCTTTGTGACATTGATAACAGTTGTTTAATTTGGCTTGACAATCCTTTACATTGTGATTACCTAGACACCTGATACATCTGTCAAGTTCCTCCAATCTTTCAACTTTATCATTCCATGAATTGTATGCATTGCAATTCTTAGAAAAATGAGTACCCTTGCAGAAAAGACAATCTCTCTTTTCTCTGACTGGTTTCTTATTAACTGGGCTACTCTTAGGAGGGTACTTATTCTTCTTACCTTGTGGAGAATCGTTATTTCTGATTCCTGCTACTTGATATGTACCTATGCAACTATTTTTAGGAAATGAATTTTGATTATTACCAGTGGGATAATTTTTCCCTTTGTGAAACTTGACAGACACCTCAGAGTTATTATGTGTTGCATCTTTAAACTGAGTTGGTTGGCTGGTCTGCAACTGCACAATTAATTCTTGTAGACCTAGTCTTATTTCCTCCAGACCAAAATAACCCTTATGATACTTGTTCGAGAGCCATTGAAGTGTTTTACAGCTTAATTTATTCTGTACCATGGCACTCAATAACCAGTCTGATTCCTTCAGATTATATTTATTACTTAAAGTTTTGAGAGTGCACTCCAGTTTAACTCTAAACTGTTGTAAACCTTTGTAAGTGTGATCTGCAGATTTTAAATTAACAATGATATTCACTAGATCCAACCTACTTTGTTCTATATTACCATAAATGACCTTTAACAAGTCAACTGCTTCCTTGTAAGAGTCATCTACATTGGGAAAGGCTTGTATGAGTATATGAGCATATCCTCTTACCTGTCCTTTTAGGTAAAATAATTTAGTTACACAGGCTAGGTCACTCCTGTCATGCACAGCTGCTTTAAAAATTGACCAAAACTCCTCCCAGTTTTCTCCAGGATTAAATACAGGTAAACATAATTCTGGGAGTTTTGGCAAAGACATCTTATTTGTTGGAGCAGACTGATTAACTGCCTGGTTTACACACTTTAATTTATTCAAGGCCTGACTTTTACAAGAAAGAATCTTTTCCTCTAATTCATAATACTGATTAATCATAAGATCTACTTCAGTCTCATCTACACAGTTTACTAACAAATCTCCTTCATATTTGTTGTATGAATCATATCTATTCCCTAAAGCATCTAAATACAATTTTAAATCATCAGTATTAACAGTTTTTTGGTTCATTAATTCCAAGCACTTATTATATGCCTTGGCTACATGACCTTTTCTGGCCTGTAGTGATGCTTTTTTTGCTCTATATTTCATGTTTGTCTTCTATATTAATTTCCTCATTTTCAGCCATGATGCAATGTATTAAATTCAACTTAATAACACTGATTACAACTTACAACACTGATACAACTTACCTTTGAATAAATCCTAGCCACTTGAGCTTAGCAATTACACGTAAGAAAATTATGATGTAAATTTTAAATGTACATTAATACAAACTTGTCTCATCAAAATTAATATTATACAAATTAATAAATCCTTGCCAGAATTTGGCATAGCAAAATTAATATTATACACATTAATATAATTAGCTACACTTGGCTTATCAATTACACATACACTGATATAAATCTTGGCCAGAATTGTCTTATCAAATTAATATTGTAATAATTATAATCCACTACACATTAAGTAAATTTGTGGACCTAACATACACCTCCTTCTGTCATTTCACATATAATTATTAAGTAATTTACTAATTAATGACTTCACTAATTACATCCGGTTCAAGAAGGACCAACGGGCAAATTAATTGTGGAAAATTAAATTTATCTGAATGTATCATTATGTACATAATAGTAAATGAACAAAGATAATTATTATTTATCAGTTAGACAAGTAGGAATTTGGGACACCTAGGTCACAAAAAATGTCCCCCTTCGATACCTACCACTGTCATATCCACAAGTTGCTCTGCACCTATTAATTACAAATGAAATATGTATCACCAGGAATGCTGGTAAATATATAAATTTGTGGACTGTATATTAAATTAATAAAGGGTTATTTATATACACATATACATAACAGAAGGAAAATATATCTTAATATCACTCACCAATTTGACTGGAGATCAAGGTGTATCATACTCAGAAAACCTCACTGTCTATACATGAAAATAACACTGGCCAGAGTTACAACATCACAGACTTATCTGAAGTTCCTGGAGCTGTCTTGTCCTGTCGCCTGATATCTCAAGTTATGCAGGAATGCACATTCAACAATTTCGCCTCCTATTTGAGAGGTGTCAGCCAAATTTTACCTCTAGAGCACGAAAATCCTTCACATTATTAACTAACGTCTGTTACTCAATTCAAAACAACAATGGCGAGTCTCCACTGCGCAGGTGCAGCTTCCCATTTTCGATAACATAGTTTTTTATTAAATACAGTATGGCCATCTATTTACATATAACTACTGTATTTCTGGAAAATATAAACAGTATTTTCCACAATCTTATTGCATATGTAAATATATGCCATTTATCAAGCTAATTCAGAAGATTTTGACAAAATACTGGACACGGAAATACAGTTGTAGTTGTACAAGAAATTATCAATCTAGGTGACTCATACTTGCAGTCAGTCTTACAACAATTTAGGTGACTCATACTTGCAGTCAGTCTAACAACAATTTAGGTGACTCATACTTGCAGTCAGTCTCACAACAATTTAGGTGACTCATACTTGCAGTCAGTCTTACAACAATTTAGGTGACTCATACTTGCAGTCAGTCTCACAACAATTTAGGTGACTCATACTTGCAGTCAGTCTTACAACAATTTAGGTGACTCATACTTGCAGTCAGTCTTACAACAATTTAGGTGACTCATACTTGCAGTCAGTCTTACAACAATCTAGGTGACTCATACTTGCAGTCAGTCTTACAACAATTTAGGTGACTCATACTTGCAGTCAGTCTTACAACAATTTAGGTGACTCATACTTGCAGTCAGTCTTACAACAATCTAGGTGACTCATACTTGCAGTCAGTCTAACAACAATTTAGGTGACTCATACTTGCAGTCAGTCTTACAACAATCTAGGTGACTCATACTTGCAGTCAGTCTAACAACAATTTAGGTGACTCATACTTGCAGTCAGTCTTACAACAATCTAGGTGACTCATACTTGCAGTCAGTCTCACAACAATTTAGGTGACTCATACTTGCAGTCAGTCTTACAACAATCTAGGTGACTCATACTTGCAGTCAGTCTTACAACAATTTAGGTGACTCATACTTGCAGTCAGTCTTACAACAATTTAGGTGACTCACACTTGCAGTCAGTCTCACAACAATCTAGGTGACTCATACTTGCAGTCAGTCTTACAACAATTTAGGTGACTCATACTTGCAGTCAGTCTTACAACAATTTAGGTGACTCATACTTGCAGTCAGTCTTACAACAATTTAGGTGACTCATACTTGCAGTCAGTCTCACAACAATCTAGGTGACTCATACTTGCAGTCAGTCTACAACAATTAGGTGACTCATACTTGCAGTCAGTCTCACAACAATCTAGGTGACTCATACTTGCAGTCAGTCTCACAACAATCTAGGTGACTCATACTTGCAGTCAGTCTCACAACAAAAGAACTTGTTAAAAACACATCTCATGACTTGCACAGATAGATCAAGGAACAGTGACAGCAAGCCCATCAGTTTGACAAGTAGGATCCACAGTCTTTGAATCAATCTATCGAACTGAATCAAAATATTTGTGAGATTTCGAGTTTATGAGAATGTAAAATAATAAACAACGGAAAGATATTTGGATCCTATCCTTACAACTTACTGGTTGTCGTCTTGCGAGGATTTAGTTGGCAAAATTGAAGTGCTGATCATGGTGAGTCAATTTGGTCAAAATGAAGCTGCTGATATGGGGAGACAAGTTGGCAAAATGTAAGGCTGATCATGGGAGACAAGTTGGTCAAAATGAAGCTGCTGATCATGGGGAGACAAAGTTGGTCAAAAATAAAGCTGTGATCATGGGAGACAAGTGGTCAAAATAAAGCTGCTGATCATGGAAGGGACAAGTTGGTCAAAATGAACTGCTGATCATGGGGAGACAAGTTGGTCAAAATGAAGCTGCTATCAGGGGAGAAAGTTTGGTCAAATTAAGCTCTATGCATTGGGAGACAAGTTGGTCAAAATGAAGCTGCTGATCATGGGGAGACAAGTTGGTCAAAATAAAGCTGCTGATCATGGGGAGACAAGTTGGTCAAAATGAAGCTGCTGATCATTGGGAGACAAGTTGGTCAAAATGAAGCTGCTGATCATGGGGAGACAAGTTGGTCAAATTAAAGCTGCTGATCATGGGGAGACAGTTGGTCAAAATAAGCTGCTGATCATGGGGAGACAAGTTGGTCAAAAAGAAGCTGCTGATCACGGGGAGACAAGTTGGTCAAAAAGAAGCTGCTGATCACGGGGAGACAAGTTGGTCAAAATAAAGCTGCTGATCATGGGGAGACAAGTTGGTCAAAATGAAGCTGCTGATCATGGGGAGACAAGTTGGTCAAAATGAAGCTGCTGATCATGGGGAGACAAGTTGGTCAAAATAAAGCTGCTGATCATGGGGAGACAAGTTGGTCAAAAAGAAGCTGCTGATCATGGGGAGACAAGTTGGTCAAAAAGAAGCTGCTGATCACGGGGAGACAAGTTGGTCAAAAAGAAGCTGCTGATCACGGGGAGACAAGTTGGTCAAAATAAAGCTGCTGATCATGGGGAGACAAGTTGGTCAAAATGAAGCTGCTGATCATGGGGAGACAAGTTGGTCAAAAAAAGCTGCTGATCATCGGGGAGACAAGTTGGTCAAAAGAAGCTGCTGATAATGGGGAGACAAGTTGGTCAAAATAAAGCTGCTGATCATGGGGAGACAAGTTGGCCAAAAAGAAGCTGCTGATCATGGGGAGACAAGTTGGTCAAAATAAAGCTGCTGATCATGGGGAGACAAGTTGGTCAAAATAAAGCTGCTGATCATGGGGAGACAAGTTGGTCAAAATAAAGCTGCTGATCATGGGGAGACAAGTTGGTCAAAATAAAGCTGCTGATCATGGGGAGACAAGTTGGTCAAAATAAAGCTGCTGATCATGGGGAGACAAGTTGGTCAAAATAAAGCTGCTGATCATGGGGAGACAAGTTGGTCAAAATAAAGCTGCTGATCATGGGGAGACAAGTTGGTCAAAAAGAAGCTGCTGATCATGGGGAGACAAGTTGGTCAAAAAGAAGCTGCTGATCATGGGGAGACAAGTTGGTCAAAAAGAAGCTGCTGATCACGGGGAGACAAGTTGGTCAAAAAGAAGCTGCTGATCATGGGGAGACAAGTTGGTCAAAAAGAAGCTGCTGATCATGGGGAGACAAGTTGGTCAAAAAGAAGCTGCTGATCACGGGGAGACAAGTTGGTCAAAAAGAAGCTGCTGATCATGGGGAGACAAGTTGGTCAAAAAGAAGCTGCTGATCACGGGGAGACAGAACACTAATGAACAACTTAAAGAAATATTGAGTAATTGTGATAAATCGGAGCACAAAAGCAATGAAAATTCTCTCATAAAATAGATATAAAGGGATTAGGTACCACTTTCAGTCAGATATTGATCCACCACGAGACCTGGTCTCAGCAGCGGGGGGCGTTGACCCCCAGAAACCCTCTCCAGATATATATATAAGAGAGAGATAGAGAGAGAGATTGTTAGATAGATATATGCTATACAAAGCAGAATTTAGATAAAATGAATTACGCTAGTATAAGTGACGTTAGGTGAAGTATAAGTGACGTTAAGTGAAGTATCTGTAGTATAAGTGACGTTAAGTGAAGTATCTGTAGTATAAGTGACGTTAGGTGAAGTATCTGTAGTATAAGTGACGTTAGGTGAAGTATAAGTGACGTTAAGTGAAGTATCTGTAGTATAAGTGACGTTAAGTGAAGTATCTGTAGTATAAGTGACGTTAGGTGAAGTATAAGTGACGTTAGGTGAAGTATATGTAGTATAAGTGACGTTAAGTGAAGTATCTATAGTATAAGTGACGTTAGGTGAAGTATCTGTAGCATAAGTGACGTTAGGTGAAGTATAAGTGACGTTAAGTGAAGTATCTGTAGTATAAGTGACGTTAAGTGAAGTATCTGTAGTATAAGTGACGTTAGGTGAAGTATCTGTAGTATAAGTGACGTTAAGTGAAGTATCTGTAGTATAAGTGACGTTAAGTGAAGTATCTGTAGTATAAGTGACGTTAAGTGAAGTATCTGCGTTAGTTTTAGTCCAAAAATAAAAATCTTTTTAACATTGTCAATTAAAAAAACATTTATCATTCTGTAAAAGAATTTTTTTGTGAAAGATTAATTTTTAATTGAGTTGTTGATATTGGGAAAGTTGAGCGTCACTCAGGACAGACTGAAACTCTTAATTTTGTAATTAACATATTGACACGTTTTAACTAATTAACTCATTTGGAGTTAAATGGCGATTCCAAAGGCTGATACCTGAAGGATACGAGGAGGGGGGTGTTCCGGGGGTCAACGCCCCCTTGGTCCTGTCAATGACCAGACCTTGCAGTGCATCAGGGCCTGATTCACCAGGCTGTTACTGCTGGCCGCACAAAAACCGACGTACGAACCACTGCCCGGTTGGTCAGGTACTGACTTTAGGTGCCTGTCCAGTGCCTTCTTAAAGACAGTCACGGGTCTATTGTTAATCCGCCTTATATATGTTGGGAGGTACTTGAACAGTCTTGAGTCCCTGACACTTACTGTGTCGTCTCATAGTGTACCTGTGGCGTCCCTGCTTTTTTATTGGAGGGGGGGGGGTGTTTCACTGCCTGCCGAGTCTTGCTTTCGTAGGGAGTAATTTCCGTGTGCAGATTTGGGACTAGACCCTCTAGATTTTTCAAGTGTATAATATGATATATCTTTTTAGCCTGCATTCCAAGGAGTACAGGTGAAGTGACTTCAGCCATTCCCAGTAACTGAGGTGCTTTATTGTACATATACGTAAGGTGAAAGTTTTCTGCATATTCTCCACAAGTCTGCAATTTCACCTGCCTCGAAAGTGGCTCTAAGTGTTCAGTAATACTCCAGACTAAAGAGAATAAGTAATTTGAAGGAAATCATCCTTTGCTTCACATACCTAGTTTTGAAGGTTCTCATTATCCATCTTAGCAGATGTTGTAGAGATATTGTTGTGATCTTTGAAAGTGAGATCCTCTGACATTATCACTCACAGGTCCTTCACATTACTTTTTCGCTCTGTTGTGTGATTGGAATTTGTTTTTTACTCTGAACTACTTTTTATTTTCTCGAGTTTTCCATAGCGAAGTAACTGAAATTTGTCCTCATTGAACTTCATATTGTTTTCTGAGGCCCATTTAAAGATTTGGTTAATATCCGCTCGGAGATTTATAGCATCCTCAGTGGATGACAGTCATGCAAATTCTGGCATCGTCAGCAAAGGAGTACACGGTGCTGTGGCTTACATCTGTTGCTCCTGTTCACCAGTCAGTAAAATGGGTAAATGTGTTAGTCGACTGGTGTGGGTCGCATCCTGGGACAAAACTGACCTAATTTTCCCGAAATGCTCTGCATAAAAAGGGGCTTTCTATATAGTAGTATGCCATTGACGTTAGCTAGGCCCATATACCTTGTACATATACTTGTAGAAATAAAGATGTTATTATGTTAGGAGAATGAAGAACAGGATGGGAACGAGTACTGTACCTTGTGGGACAAAGGTTTTCACTGTCGCCGCCACTGACTTCACTCTGTTTACTATTACTCTTTGTGTTCTATTTGTGAGGAAGTTATAGATACATCTACCAACTTTTCCTGTTATTCTTTTATTACGCATTTTGTGTGCTATTACACCATGGTCACACTTGTCGAAAGCTTTCTCAAAGTCTGTGTATACTGTTTGTTCTCCAGTACACCGAAGACCATACCACAGTGATCCATTAGTTGTGAGAAGTAGGAGCGACCTGTTCTAAATCCATACTGCTCTGGATTGTGTAATTGTTGGATGTCTAGGTGGTTGGCTCTGGGATGTCCCCTGTGTCTATGCGCACTCCCCATAGAATATTTTAAGCACATGAAAGGGGTTTCCTTGCAGTTCTTAATGAACAGAGTTCCACGAGTCTGGGCCTGGGGTAGAGTGAATGGGCTTGTCATTTTTTTTTTCAGAGTTCCGTGGTGTTAGGGTTATATCACAAATTCAGGAAATAATCAAATTTTGAGTCTCGGCTATAAGATAATTTAGATTGTCTACCCTTAGTCTGATTAACGGCTCACTAAACGAGTCATACTGGGATTTCAGTATCTCACTCATTTACAGTCATCTGTGTAAGTCGCATCTTGTTTAAGCAAGGGCCCAATACCACATACGGTTTTTGCTCTAGATTTGGCATAAGAAAATTTCATGTGTTTCCCGGCTTCTGTATGACTCCTTAAGCTTAAGTTCGGTATTTTCCATTTGACGAGTGCCTCCTTCCGTATTTTAGATAGACTGGCCCCTTTGAGCAGCTCTATGATTCTTTGCCCTCACCTCTAGAAGGAGCGTCTCTTTCTTTCTAGTTTGCATCTTCTCTTCTTACGGGAATATGCCTTGAACATACTTCAAGTGCCACAAAGATATTTTTTTCTAGGCAAAGGTTCGGATCCGTGTCGTTTAGGATACTGTTGACTCGATAATAGTCACTGCGATGTTACCAGAGTCTGGTAACCATATATAAAAAAAAGGTCACTTTTATCACATCAGAAGCTGATGATAAATAAGCAACTCTGATACGACTTCCCAAAGGTTGATGACCACATAAGAAAGCCACTGTGATGACACTAGACTTTATAGATCACATAAAGGCCACTTCAAAGACAAAAGAGATAGAAAGTATTTCCATCATATCAGAAACTAAGCAACAAATAAAAGACGCCACTTTGATGATACCAGAGGTTGATGGCCTTATGAAAAGGCCACTTTGATTATACTGACCAGAGACTGATGACCACATAAGGTGTCCAGCAGATGAAGAATGCCAGAACGATGCTGACAGTCATCTTGATGGTTCTGGCTCTCGCGCGGCCCAGGTAACCCAAACTCGACCTTCTTATTGTTGTCTCTGGAGAAACAGAAAAAAACATAGATTAAATTAAGATTTTAGTACGTTTCTTATTGAACGTTTTTCTTGGTTTTCTTCTGACTTCAAGAGCTAATGACTTTAAGATTTTAAAACTTTTAGTCTTATTTTAGACCTATAAATTTTATATTTTAGACTTTTATGCTCATAGACTAAGAATTACCATCGCAGGAGAGTCTACTCTTCTGGAAGATGGTAATGACAATGGCGCCATAGAAGACAATAATGGTGGCCAGGGGAGCCACGTAGAGCATGACCAGACAGAAGATGTTGTAGACCATCTCATGGTGGAGGGTTGGGAAGAAGTTGAAGGTGACACATTGAACGTAAAAGGTGAAGTCTGGATGTTGCTCCACGTGGAAGATGATCACCTGGTGAATATGACATTCTTACATGAAGAACATGACACTGTTAGAGCCTGAATATCACATAACATACCAACTGTTACAGCCAAAAACTGACATAGATGCAGTCAGAACACGACAATATTCCACCAGAACATAATATTACATTGATAAACCCAGAACATGACACTGTTACAACTAGAATATGACACTGTTACAATCAGAACATGACACTGTTACAACCAGAACATGACACTGTTAAAACCAGAATATAACACTGTTACAACCAGAACATAACACTGTTACAACCAGAACATGACACTGTTACAACCAGAACATGACACTGTTACAACCAGAACATGACACTGTTACAACCAGAACATAACACTGTTACAACCAGAACATAACACTGTTACAACCAGAACATGACACTGTTACAACCAGAACATGACACTGTTACAACCAGAACATGACACTGTTAAAACCAGAACATGACACTGTTACAACCAGAACATAACACTGTTACAACCAGAACATAACACTGTTACAACCAGAACATAACACTGTTACAACCAGAACATAACACTGTTACAACCAGAACATGACACTGTTACAACCAGAACATGACACTGTTACAACCAGAACATAACACTGTTACAACCAGAACATAACACTGTTACAACCAGAACATGACACTGTTACAACCAGAACATGACACTGTTACAACCAGAACATAACACTGTTACAACCAGAACATGACACTGTTACAACCAGAACATGACACTGTTACAACCAGAACATGACACTGTTACAACCAGAACATGACACTGTTACAACCAGACATGACACTGTTACAACCAGAACATAACACTGTTACAACCAGAACATGACACTGTTACAACCAGAACATGACACTGTTACAACCAGAACATGACACTGTTACAACCAGAACATAACACTGTTAAACCAGAACATGACACTGTTACAACCAGAACATGACACTGTTACAACCAGAACATGACACTGTTAAAACCAGAACATGACACTGTTACAACCAGAACATAACACTGTTACAACCAGAACATAACACTGTTACAACCAGAACATAACACTGTTACAACCAGAACATAACACTGTTACAACCAGAACATGACACTGTTACAACCAGAACATAACACTGTTACAACCAGAACATGACACTGTTACAACCAGAACATGACACTGTTACAACCAGAACATGACACTGTTACAACCAGAACATGACACTGTTACAACCAGAACATAACACTGTTACAACCAGAACATGACACTGTTACAACCAGAACATGACACTGTTACAACCAGAACATAACACTGTTACAACCAGAACTTAACACTGTTACAACCAGAACATAACACTGTTACAACCAGAACATGACACTGTTACAACCAGAACATGACACTGTTACAACCAGAACATGACACTGTTACAACCAGAACATAACACTGTTACAACCAGAACATTACACTGTTACAACCAGAACATGACACTGTTACAACCAGAACATGACACTGTTACAACCAGAACATAACACTGTTACAACCAGAACATAACACTGTTACAACCAGAATATGACACTGTTACAACTAGAACATAACACTGTTACAACCAGAACATAACACTGTTACAACCAGAACATAACACTGTTACAACCAGAACATAACACTTGTGGAGAAATTTTCTCCAGGATGGGATATCAGCCCCCTTCAGCCCTTCAGCCCCTTTCAGCTCTGAGGGGCCCAGCCCTCTCAGAAGGGGCAAGTGTCTTGTTTACTGCTACAGTGAGTAATTGATCACAGATGCCGTACGAGTATGCGACGTGGTCAAGTGACCGTTGCTCCTTGCAGTGCAGTGTTGCAAAGTGTAGTTTAATAAGAGACAGTACATCTCTTACTTTAGCAGGACAATTAAGGAAAATCCTGCTCCCTCTTTATTACCATAGTCAAGATAGTGGACATTGTTGTCTATGCTTAAGACAGCAAGAATCAAACATTCTGCTTTATTTCATTGAGGAAGTGGCAAGGAAGCAAAAGTACTAGGTCAGCTTTTTCTTTGTGCTAGGGGAGTAACGGCATGGGGCGTTGTGGCGTCTTCAGATTACTTTTGACTCTACTGAGAGTGACACTGACGCCAGGATAACCAACAAAGAACGATCTGTGCGTTAGTGTGAACAAAGTGTCTCATAAAACACAATAAACACTTAAGAGAAGTGTGATCAGCTTCTTTAGTGATAAGATTGTGAACAATAAAGACAAATCTTGTGGAACACAGTGTACCAGTGTGCGTATTCCTAGACTATGGAAGACGTGGACATCCAAGGACACTTCAGCTTCTATCAAGTCACCGATATCTGTCGAAGGTGTGAAGAACACCATAGCTCACGCTACAAGAGCAAGGTAGGTTACGAATTTCTTGTAGTATGGGGGACTGCGCAGTTCTTGAGTCGCAAGGAGTTTGTAATCAACCTAGAGTCGGCAGTAAGGGGCGGACTTTTGAGTCCAAACAAGTACGTAGTTTGTCAGCCATCAGTGAATGAAATATGCTGACATAACACCCCCTAGGGGTAATTTATTATCTTACAAATTATAAATCTTTACAGCCCGTTGAGAGATGACTTCGACAGCTTCTCAAGACCTCGTCTGCAGGGGCGGCTGTGCGGGCGATGAGCTGTCTTTCTAAGTTACGTACAAACTATTTAAACTTAACTGGTAATGCCATTTCTCAACAACACTGTTACAACCAGAAGATAACACTGTTACAACCAGAACATAACACTGTTACAACCAGAACATAACACTGTTACAACCAGAAGATAACACTGTTACAACCAGAAGATAACACTGTTACAACCAGAACATAACACTGTTACAACCAGAACATAACACTGTTACAACCAGAACATAACACTGTTACAACCAGAACATAACGCTGTTACAACCAGAACATGAAACTGATATAGCAAAAACTGAACTGATGCAGTCAGAACATGATATTATTCCACCAGAATATGACACTGTAAATTTAAACCAGAACATGACATTGATAAACCAACAGCATGACAATGATACAACTAGAACATATCATGAAATTATTGCTTCCAGAACATGACGTAGTTACAGTCAGAACATGACATCGTAGCAAACAGAACATTGCAAATTAATATCTAGAACGTAATACTTTCACAGACAGGAAATAGCACTGTCAAAGGTAGAACATGACACATTACAACCAGAAAGTAACATTATATCACACAGAAGATGACAATGTGGCAGTCAGAACATGACAATATTACGCCCAGAGCATGACACTATTATATCCAGAATAGCAATCTGCTACAGTCTGAACATGAGTGTTACAGCCTGGAGTCTTGCACGACCCTGTATACAGTGTACGTCAGACCCATATTACAGGATGGAGCATCAGTATAGAGTTCACATTAGGTCAAACATGTCAAGAAAATGGAGAATGTGTACAAGTCTGCAATGAGGTTAATCTCCTAGATGAGGAAAAATGTCTATTCTGACAGGTTAAACTGGATGAGAGAAGAACCAGCGGTGATATAATAAAAATATACAAAATATTAGGGTGGACTGACAGAGATTGTTTGAGAGACGTGAAACAGCAACTCAAGGCACAGTCAGAGACGTGAAACAGCAACTCAAGGCACAGTCAGAGACGTGAAACAGCAACTCAAGGCACAGCCAGAGACGTGAAACAGCAACTCAAGGCACAGCCAGAGACGTGAAACAGCAACTCAAGGCACAGCCAGACACGTGAAACAGCAACTCAAGTCACAGTCAGAGACGTGCAACAGCAACTCAAGGCAAAACCCAGGGCAACATGGGTTTAGAGCAGGTCGCTCCTGTCTGTCCCAACTACTGGATTACTACGACAAGGTCCTAAATGCACTAGAAGACAAAAAGAATGCAGGTCGCTTGTTCTATCTAGGCTGGAATATTGCTGCACACTGACAGCACCTTTCAAGGCAGATGAAATTGCTGACCTAGAAAATGTACAGAGAACCTTCACGGCGCGCATAACGGAGATAAAACACTTCAATTACTGGGAGCGCTTGAAGTTCCTGAACCTGTACTCCCTGGAACGCAGGCGGGAGAGATACATGATTATATACACCTGTAAAATCCTACAGGGACTAGTACCGAACTTGCACACGAAAATCACTCACTACGAAAGCAAAAGACTTGGCAGACGATGCAACATCCCCCCAATGAAAAGCAGGGGTGTCACTAGCACGTTAAGAGACAATACAGTAAGTGTTAAGGGCCCGAGACTGTTCAACTGCCTCCCAATATACATAAGGGGGATTACCAATAGACTCCTGGCTGTCTTCAAGCTGGCACTGGACAAGCACCTAAAGTCGGTACCTGACCAGCCGGGCTGTGGCTCGTACGTTGGATTGCGTGCAGCCAGCAGTAACAGCCTTGTTGATCAGGCTCTGATCCACAAGGAGGCCTGGTCACAGACCTGGCCACGGGGGCGTTGACCCCCGGAACTCTCTCCAGGTAAACTCCAGGTAAACAGCCAGAGACGTGAAACAGCAACACAAGGCACAGCCAGAGACGTGAAACAGCAACACAAGGCACAGAAAGAGACGTGAAACAGAAACTCAAGGCACAGAAAGAGACGTGAAACAGAAACTCAAGGCACAGAAAGAGACGTGAAACAAAAACTCAAGGCACAGAAAGAGATGTGAAACAGAAACTCAAGGCACAGAAAGAGACGTGAAACAGAAACTCAAGGCACAGAAAGAGACGTGAAACAGAAACTCAAGGCACAGAAAGAGACGTGAAACAGAAACTCAAGGCACAACCAGAGACGTGCAACAGCAACTCAAGGCACAGAAAGAGACGTGAAACAGAAACTCAAGGCACAGCCAGAGACGTGAAACAGAAACTCAAGGCACAGCCAGAGACGTGAAACAAAAAACTCAAGGCACAGAAAAGAGACGGGGAAACAGAAACTCAAGGCACAGAAAGAGACGTGAAACAGAAACTCAAGGCACAGAAAGAGACGTGAAACAGAAACTCAAGGCAGAGAAAGAGACGTGAAACAGAAACTCAAGGCACAGAAAGAGACGTGAAACAGAAACTCAAGGCACAGAAAGAGATGTGAAACAGAAACTCAAGGCACAGAAAGAGACGTGAAACAAAAACTCAAGGCACAGAAAGAGACGTGAAACAGAAACTCAAGGCACAGCCAGAGACGTGAAACAGAAACTCAAGGCACAGCCAGAGACGTGAAACAGAAACTCAAGGCACAGAAAGAGACGTGAAACAGAAACTCAAGGCACAGAAAGAGACGTGAAACAGAAACTCAAGGCACAGCCAGAGACGTGAAAAAGAAACTCAAGGCACAGCCAGAGACGTGAAACAGAAACTCAAGGCACAACCAGAGACGTGAAACAGCAACTCAAGGCACAGCCAGAGACGTGAAACAGAAACACAAGGCACAGCCAGAGATGTGAAACAGCAACACAAAGCACAGCCAGAGATGTGAAACAGCAACACAAAGCACAGCCAGAGATGTGAAACAGCAACACAAAGCACAGCCAGAGATGTGAAACAGCAACACAAAGCACAGCCAGAGATGTGAAACAGCAACACAAAGCACAGCCAGAGATGTGAAACAGCAACACAAAGCACAGCTAGAGACGTGAAACAGCAACTCAAGGCACAGCCAGAGACGTGAAACAGCAACACAAGGCACAGCCAGAGACGTGAAACAGCAACACAAGGCACAGCCAGATTCGTGAAACAGCAACACAAAGCACAGCCAGAGATGTGAAACAGCAATACAAGGCACAGCCAGAGATGTTAAACAGCAACACAAAGCACATCCAGAGATGTGAAACAGCAACACAAAGCACAGCCAGAGATGTGAAACAACAACACAAAGCACAGCCAGAGTTGTGAAACAGCAACACAAAGCACAGCCAGAGATGTGAAACAGCAACACAAAGCACAGCCAGAGATGTGAAACAGCAACACAAAGCACAGCCAGAGACGTGAAACAGCAACTCAAGGCACATGAAACAGCAACACAAGGCACATGAAGCAGCAACACAAGGCACAACCAGAGACGTGAAACAGCCACTCAAGGCACAGCCAGAGATGTGAAACAGCAACTCAAGGCACAGGAAACAGCAACACAAGGCACAGCCAGAGACGTGAAACAGCAACACAAGGCACAGCCAGAGACGTGAAACAGCAACACAAGGCACAGCCAGAGACGTGAAACAGCAACACAAGGCACAGCCAGAGGCGAGAAACAGCAACACAAGGCACATGAAACAGCAACACAAGGCACATGAAACAGCAACACAAGGCACATGAAACAGCAACACAAGGCACATGAAACAGCAACACAAGGCACATGAAACAGCAACACAAGACACATGAAACAGCAACACAAGGCACATTTAAACAGCAACACAAGGCACATGAAACAAGGG
>NW_026468646.1:0-12038 GCF_026875155.1 Cherax quadricarinatus | reverse complement strand
AATGTAAAACTCCGTTTTTCTGCAAAGATTTGTGCCCAACCCCTGTTTATTTTTAGGGATTTATGTGATAATAATTCCTTGTGAATACACAAATAACCCGCACATAGAAGAGAGGAGCTTACGATGATGTTTTGGACCAAAACGTCTTCGTAAGCTCCTCTCTTGTATGTGCAGGTTATTTGTGTATCGTTCCAGTCACGGTATTGTGCCTTTTTTTGTTATTCCTTGTGAATGAAATATTTATTTAGTGTATGTGCTATGCTGTGTGGTTTATTATTTTATATTTGTAATTTCTGCTGTAGATAGCAAGTGCTAGTGATATCCAAAATGTCTGTTATCTTTGGAGAGAGTAGTACTGACAGGGATCTTGTAGAAGACCCTGAATCAAATTCCACTGCCAGTAAGGAATTGCATCCCACTGCTAGTAATGAATCACATCCCACTGCTAGTAATGAATCACATCCCACTGCTAGTAACATGAATAATGAAGCAGAATTTATAAGATTGAAATTAGTCATAAGCGGGGAAGAAAAGAGCAGTTAGGGATTGAACGTACAAAGTTCCAGGAACAGAAACAGTTAGAAATGTTTAGGGCTCAAGAAAGAGACAAGGAGAGGCAGTTTGCTTCTCAACAAGCCACAATAAATATGGTAGAGGCATTTCATTTGGACAAAGCCATAATATTTGTGCCCAGATTCCTAGAGAAAGACCAAGATAAGTTTTTACTGTTGTTCCAAAGGATGGCCAAATCCTAAGATAGGACAGACTAGGAATGGGCAACATTAGTATGAACTCACTTCATTAGTAAATGGTTACAAGCAGTTAGTTCTCTAGAGGAATGGGACTTTTGTGATTATAATAAACTGAAAGAGGTACAGGAGGGCCCCACTTATACGGCAGGTTAGGTTCCAGGCTACCGCCGTAAAGCGGAAACCGCCGTAAAGTGGAACACCCTTTTTTTCCACTTATAAATGCATACAAACACTAGATAACAAGTTTACACTAACATATATTAAGTTAGCAATAGAACCAGGCATCAAAAAACAATAAAAAAGTACAATACACACATAGTGCACTCATTACTTACCTTAAAATATTTATAGTCTTCATCTAGGGTGAGACAAGTAGTATTTATTGTAAGAAATCAAGTGTGGTAGTATGGTAATAGCCAGGCTACCTTACCAGGCCACCCCCCCCACATACTATTCTATGATATTTAAGCATCCCAGAGCGATAAAATGTATATACAGTTCACTCATTACTTACCTTAAAATATTTGTAGTCCTTAATGTGGGTCAGGAGTAAGTAAATGAGATAAAACGAATAAATGAGAGAGAGAAAGAATGAGTACATGAGAGGGGACAGGCGCGGGAGTTATGTAAAACAAACCAGGCGAAGGTAAGTTTTGAAAACAAACGAAGTGTACACTCTGGTTTGTGTACAAGTTACATTGTGTACAGGTTGTCTCTACTTGATACGGTAATTAATAAAGAAGAACACTCCCTTTCTCATGTAACATCATTTTGAGAAGAAATGAAGCTCTGAGTGAAGGAAATGGAAATAAGTCAACTGACTTTTTGGGTTATCCTAGGTTCTCTACACGTATGTTGTTATGATGATAATCTATGTAACTGTTTTTTGTGTATACCTGAATAAACTTACTTACATACATACGAAAGGAAATTTAATTTTCTACAGTTACCCCCAGAAAACACATTTTCTCTTATGTTAGATTAGAGAAAATGTTATTCTTGCCGTCAACTTGTACAAGTTATGTGGCTCCCACATCTTATTTTTAATGTTTATTTATTCTATTGTGGGGTGTATTTATCATCTTTTTATGTTATGTATCGTGTTTATTATATAATTTTGAAAAAAATATCATGGATGGATTAATGAAAATGTGTATATTAACGTAATATACGACATTTAATAAACCCTCGGTGAGTATTGTATTATTATTATCATTTCTATATGGCGTCACTTGTGCAAGTCGTCTGCTACCACATCTTCACATTTATGTTTATTTATTCTACTGTGGGGTGTATTTATCTTATTTATATGTTATGCATCGTGTTTATTATATAATTTTGAAAAAAATATCATGGATGGATTAATGAAAATGTGTATATTAACGTAATATACAACATTTAAATGACTCGATGATTATTATTATCATTACTAATATGACGTCTGGAGACATAAGACACTTACCAATTTTCATGTGTACCTGCATGCCAGCACAGTATGTAAGTTTATTTAGGTACAGGTATACATAAGTATAATTATCAGAGTATATATAAAATATGAAATAACTTTTAAAAACATTTGAAATTTTGGAGTTTCCAGACAAAATGGAGAGACTTAGTGCTTACTGAGCTCATGGAGAATGTAAACAAACAGGGTGGGGCACGGTGACCGTATTAGAAAGTCAGGTGGGGGGAGCCGTATAGCGAGTTTTGGTCATAATTTGAAATGTCCGTATTAGCGGAACGCCGTAAAGTGAAACGCCGTAAAGCGGGGCCTTCCTGTACTTTAACTTGTTTATCAGATGTTGCCAGAAAGGTACCAGCAGAAGTTCAGAGGACTAAAGTTTCAGGCAGGTCAGTCTTTAGTGGAATACAGTCAGGAGAAGATGTCCCTTCTAAACAGGTGGTGTCGCTCAAAAGGTGTGGTAGACAATTATGAGGGTGTACTTTCCCTAATTTGGCTAGAGGATCTTTTGAGAAATGTTCCTCCTAACCTTAAGGTATATCATGAGGAGAAGGATCTTGATGATTTTAATTATGCTTTACAGCTGGGTGATAGATTTTTAGCTAACCAAAAACTTGGTAGTACTTACCACTCCTAACCTACTAAGTAGGGTTAAGAAATTTCTGAAGTTTAAGCCACATTTTCCAGCCTAATAACCACCATAGTTTTAATAAGCCTAATTCTCCAGTACATGCCCAGAAAAGTTTTAAGTCAGCCATCACACGTCCAAGACTACAGGGAACAAGTAGGACGAGCCCAGTTCCCCAGGGTCAAGGGCCCCACCCATTGTGGGCTGGGGGCTTTTTAACCTTATTACTGTACATGTTGCAATAAACAGAAACACCTGCAGCCATATTGCAGAAAGATGCTTAGGGACCAGGCTGCAACAGATGCTTAACGATTTGGTTAAAATCAAGGATTACCCTGGTTATTTAAGTGTATGTAGCTGTCTGGGGGATAATGATTCTCATGAAAGATGCTGTTTTTTGGCATCAATGCTTTAAATTATAGATGCAGTTCTGAGCCCATTGCAGGAGCAGAAGATAAGAGATAAGATAAGATTTTCGTTCGGATTTTTAACCCCAGAGGGTTAGCCACCCAGGATAACCCAAGGAAGTCAGTGCGTCATCGAGGACTGTCTAACTTATTTCCATTGGGGTCCTTAATCTTGTCCCCCAGGATGTGACCCACACCAGTTGACTAACACCCAGGTACCTATTTGCTGCTAGGTGAACAGGACAACAGGTGTAAGGAAACGTGTCGAAATGTTTCCACCCCCCGGGAACAAACCCCGGGGCCCTCCGTTGTGAAGCGGGACTTTAGTCCCCGGGCCCAACGAGCCACCCAAAAAGGGGGAAACATAGAAAAGGGGGAAAAGAAACACGCCCAATTTTTTTCTCCCGGGTGGGAATCGAACCCGGGCCCCTCCGTTGTGAAGGGGGAGCTTTAGTCACCAGGCCCCCCGAGCCCCCCAAAATGGGGAAATAGACAAAGGTGGAAAGAAAACGTCCAATTTTCACTTGGCTGGGAATCAAACCCAAGGCCCTCCCCGTGTGAAGCAAGAGTTTTAAAACCACCAGGCCACCAGAGTTCTCCTCTGTTGACCTTCTTTGGAAAAATTTTTAAACCAAAGCTAGACAGTTTATTTTACAAGGTTTTTTGGGAAAAGGGCCTGAAAAATAGTGAAAAGCCCATGCTCATCCCTTTCTTTTGTGTTAGCACCCGGGTTTTTTTAAAGGGGGCAGATGGAGCATCTGCCCTTGGTCATTAAAGAGTTAAAAAGGATCTTATGCCCCCCAAATTATTAAACCAAAAAGCTTCTTCAAGGTTCTGTACGGGTTTTTCCTGGGTTGTCCATTGGCCCGAGGTTCTTGTTTTTTCCCCAAAGACCATTTTGGTCATAACGGTATAAAGGGGTTTAGATTTGGGGCCCAACCGCTTTTGGTGTGCGGTCTTTTAACCTTTTTTTTTTCCCCCCAGGAACATTGTAGGGGTAAGATCATCATGATCTTGTTCCCTGTGAATGGAAAACAAAGCCTTCCTGAAAACCAAAAAGATAAAAAAAAAAAAAATGGCTGAAGCAGTCTTCACCTGATGCAGAAAGCCCTTCCCCCAACAATAGTAACTAGAGGAAAGAACGTATGGTATGCAGTTTTTATATTCAAACCCCCTTAAACCCCTTTAAAAGGGGCCAAAACGTATATATACTTTTTTCAACATCTAAAAAGATGAAAAAAAAAATGTAGATTTTTTTTTTTTTCATTTAAAAATGTTAAAAACTTTTATCATTTTTTTTGTTATATTTGAAAAATTGTAAAAAAAAAGTAGATCTACTTTTGTAGAAAAGAATTTGAACGTCGATCTTTTTGGACCGTTTTAAAGGGTTAACCCATACAAATGTGTCCCATTGAAGCTTAATTTCCCGGAATAATGGCCCTTACTGCTAACTATTTTGTTAAAACCAACGTTTACCTGGGTATTAAAGTGTATGTAGGTGTCTAAAAATGATGGTTCTTTTAAAAACATGCTGTGTTTTGGCATCATTGCTTTTTAAATTGTGATGTAGCTCTGAGCCCATTGCAATAACAAAACTTCTCTTATGTGACCTACCATGGAGGATTTTATCTAAGGCTAGACGTTTATTTTACAAGGAATTCGGGGCCGGGGCCCTTGTAATCATATGAAATGTCCTGATCATGCCTTTTTTTTTCCGGGGTCCAGCAGACGTTTCTGTTTCCATGCCTTTTGGTTTGTAAAGTAGGTCTTTAAAAATTACCGAGTAGTAGTATTTTAGATTTCTGTCTTTATAATTTTATCAATGGGCTCTCGTACGATTTTAAAGCTTTTCCTGGTTTTATAACTGAAGTTAGTTGTTAATACATGGGGTGAAAACCCGCGTCCCATTTGAATATCTCTTGGGGAGATTTAGGACATTTCAATAAATGTAAATGACTAGAAATCCTGTTTGGGCCCTTTTAGATAATTTGTTTGGGGCGATGTAGGTTGTGGCAAGAAATTTTGCCAAAATTTTTGTTATTTAAAATTATCCATTTGCCTTGATAAAAAGTTGCTACAAAAAGTGGGTTTGAAGAGGTTTAATATGTTTAAAAACCTCTTTAGAAATAAATTTGTTTCTTAGATTTTGAAAGGCTTTGTTTCGTCTTAAAAGTTGTGAATTGATTGTGAAGTAAAGGGGAAACCCTAGCCAAAAAGAGGTAGCCGAAGCAGTGAGTCAAAACACAGGGGGTGAGTGAAACCCGAGGCAGCAAGTGAAAACAGAATAGGAAGCCTGTGGAAAACTAACTGGTATGTATTATTTTTTTAATTCAAAAGGAGCAGATTGATGTCTTAAAAATTTTATGAAAAGGGTTTCCTGATGTTATAAATTTGTAGTTGTTTATAATGGGGTGAAAATGTGTCCCTTTTTCAATATGGTTGGATAGGTTTAGGACATTTAAAGTAAAAGCAAATGACTTAAGCTATGTTTTCCATTTTAATACCACTTTTTTGGATCTGGAAGGTAGTGGGGGAAATGCCATGTAAAATTTTCCAAAGTGTTTGTTATTAAAAATAAAAAAACTCTCCTGTGGGTCCCTCCCCCCCCCTCAGCCCGTGGTGTCCCACCCCCCCCTCTGCCTGTGGGTTGTCCCTCAACCCCCCCTCTGCCTGTGTTTGGTTTTTCCCCCTATTGCCTGTGGGGCCCCCCCTTGCCTGTGTGTGCCTCTTCCTCCCCCTTGCCATGTAGGGCCCTCCCCTTTCCCCCCTCTGTGTGTGGTCCTCCCCCCCCCCTCTCGGCCTGTGTGTTCCCCCCCACCCTCCCCCCCCTTGCCCGTTTTGTGTCCCTCCCACCCCTTCTCCCAGTATGTGTCCCCCCTCCCTCTCTGCCTATATGTGTCCCCCCCCCCCCCCTGCTGTGTATGTGCCCACCTCTCCCCCTATTGCCTGTGTGTGTGTGCTTCCCTCTCCCCTCTCCGGGGCCTGTGTGTGTGTGTGTGTGTGTCCCTGTCATGTGGGTTTTCGATACGTGGATAGGGTAAGACACGAACTAAGCCAGGAAGCTTTAAAGCTACCTCAAGTGTCCAAGGGTGCTCTGACTACCTTGAGTGCTGAGCCTATCCCTGCAATGTCTGCTAGTTCAAGTAGTAGTTTCCCCACGGGGACGCCTTGTGGGAAAAAACAATTACTTGCAACTAGTAATGCCATCTCTTGTTGATGTCACATGCTGTCTGCGAAAGACGTTTCTGTCGCAGCTAGTCCCCTCACTAGGTGTCTGCTAGTTCACGATGTACCAGGTGTTGCAAAACCCTGGTATGGATCGTTCAGTAAAACAAGCCAGATTGAAATACTTTTGGCCTTTTATGGCAACTGATATTTCTGAGTATGTTAAGAAATGTAGGTCTGCATGCAATATAAAGGTAATGCTAATGGCCCTAATCCAACCCAAGTGTATCAACTACTAGCGAACCGTGGGGAAGATTTTGCGCTAGATTTGTTAACTAATTTCCAATGTTCCCTCCAGGGCAACAAAATCTATGTGTTATGGTAGACCATTTCACCAGATATTGTGAGTTAGTTCCTTTTTGCAGATAAGACTGCCGAGACAGTAGCTAAAGCATTTAAACCCTTTGAGGGTTTTGTCGTACTAGTACGTCTTACGCGTAGGGGTTTTTGACGTACTATTTACTCATAAATTCTAGCGGCCTCAAATCTATTGGAGAAAGCTGGTAGGCCTTCATATGAAAGAATGGGTCTATGTGGTCAGTGTGCACAGTCTAAAAAATCCTCCCAGCACACAGTGCATATGAGAAAAAAAAAAACTTTGACCTTTTTTTTTAATAAATCAGCGACTTTGCAGTGTATTTTCGTATGGTATTTTTTGTTGTATTCTAGTTTTTTGGTCTCATTTTATAGAATGGAAGACATATTACAGAAATTGAGATGATTTTGACTGGTTTTACAAAGAAAGGTGCCTTGAAATTGAGCTCAAAGTAGCAGAAATGTTCGATTTTTACCAAACTTCAAAAGTAAACAAATGTGCCAAGCGTGCAATACACGTAACTGGTGAGTCTAATATTCCCTTTTACAAAAGGGCACCAATAATTTTATTACCATTTTTTACACTAATGCAGTAGTCTGCAAACAGTAAATCTTATATTTTTTGTGAAAATAAAAAATTTAAAGTGGAAAGCAAAAGAATATAAGAGGGGCCTGAGAATGACTAATGACTAGAGGAAATGTCATTTTAGTGCCCGGAAAGTCTTTCGTTTTTTCTGGGGACCCTATTCGGAAATTGGGAAAACTTTTGAAATTTGTGTGAAATTTGGGAAAATTGTAAATTTGACCACTGTACGGATAGTTAATTTTCATAAATGGTGGTTTTTTTGCACCCATTTGATAGAAAAAATGGAGTTCTAGCAAAATATTCATTTTTTTGTCGTAGTACAGTGAAATTGGCTGAAAAAAAGGGGCTCCCAAAATGGGCAAAAAAACGCCCATGGTAAACACGCCCAGACCGTAACTTTTCGAAAACTAATTCCGTAAAATTTTTATCAAATTTCAAACTTTTGGGGGCTTTTGATCGGGAAATGATTCTCTTCTTTTTATAAGAGAAAAATTTTTTTTTTTTTTTAAATTTTGGCCGCCCCGGAACGAGTTTCGGAGAGGGCTGTCGACCCCCAAAGGGGTTTTTAAAAAAAACGATTATTGCAGGGATACCCCCCTAAGTCCCCCAGTAACAGATAATGGAGGTGAATTCTTTCATGAATGAGTTCTTAAAATTTTTTACCCTTTTAAAATCTCTAAATCCACCATTGTTCCTCATCATCCTGCCAGCAATGGGTTAGCGGAACATACAATAGAAAGTACTTGATGTCTTGAGAGCCACTATCAATCCCAACAGTAAAACTTGGATGAAGTTAACCTGATGGAAAGTGTGCTATAAATTCTGCTTATAATGTTTCCATAGGTGACACTCCACATTATGCATTGTACAGTGTAGATAAACGTTTGCCTTATGAGTTGTTATATTCTAATCCGAAACCAAATTACAACCCTGATGATTTCATAGCAACTCGTACCAGCTTACTCAAAGTGTTTTTAGAAGAATCCGTTTAAACCCCTAAAATAACAGCTTAAAAAAGTCTTTGAAAGGGTCCCAAGAAGGTCACCCCCCATCTGAAAAACCCCTCAATTCATAACCCAGGGGGAAAGGTTTTAGAACAGGTCGCTTCTGTCTGTCCAACTATTGGATAACTCGACAAGGTCCCAGAGCACTGAAGACAAAAAAAAATGAGATTAATATAAAGACTGCCCAAAAACCTTCGACAAGTGGGACCATTGGGGTAATAGCTCAAAAATACGGCTAAAGGGGAAAAACGGAAAAAATGGTCGAGGTCTATAATTTCCCCATACAGAACACAGAGATAGTAGTAACAGAGTAAAATCCCCAGGCAGCTACGGTGAAAAGCTCTGTTCTACAGGCACAGTACTTGCTCCCATCTTTTTCCCATCCTCATTCTGACAAGACAAGGATTTGCCCAACACCCTGTCTTCCCTTTTCAGATGCCCCGAATCGCATGCAGTGTCTTCCATTGCAAACTGCAAACTTCAGGCGGGCATCAACCAAATCTTTCATTGGGCTTCAGAAAAACAATATGAAGTTTAACGATGAGAAATTTCAATTACTCAGATATGGCAAACACGAGGAAATTAAATCTTCATCAGAGTACAAACAAATTCTGGCCACAAAATAGAGCAAAACTCCAACGTCAAAACCGGGGAAAGTGATCATGTCGGAGGATCTCACCTTAAAGGGACCATAACATTGTATCAATCGCATCTGCTAGAAAAATGACGGATGGATAATGAGAACCTTCAAAACTAGGATGCCAAGCCCATGATGACACTTTTCAGGTCACTTATTCTATCTAGGCGGGAATTTTGCTGCACACTAACAGCACCTTCAAGGCAGGTGAAATTGCTGCCCTAGAAAATGTACAGAGAACCTTCATGGCGCGCATAACGAGATAAAACACCTCAATTACTGGGAGCGCTTGAGGTTCCTGAACCTGTATTCCCTGGAACGCAGGCAGGAGAGATACATGATTATATACACCGGGAAAAATCCTAGAGGGACTAGTACCGAACTTGCACACGAAAATCACTCACTTTCGAAAGCAAAAGACTTGGCAGACGATGCAACATCCCCCCCAAAGAAAAGCAGGGGTGTCACTACACATTGAGAGACCATACAATAAGTGTCAGGGCCGAGACTGTTCAACTGCCTCCCAGCATACATTTAAAGGGGGATTACAAACAGACCCCTGGCAGTCTGAATCAAGCTGGCACTGGACAAGCACCAAAGTCGGTTCCTGACCAGCCGGGCTGTGGCTCGTACGATGGTTTGCGTGCAGCCAACAGTAACAGCCGGTTGATCGGCTCTGACCACCAGGAGGCCTGGCACAGACCGGGCCGCAGGGGCGTTGACTCCCGGAACTCTGTCCAGGTAAACTCCGTGGGGGGGGGGGGGTGTTCCCAGGGATGGGATTTAGGTTATTCCTACTGCAGCTTTTTGTTGGTTTTATGGCTTTGGTGTTTGCTGTATTTTAAACCCCCAAGCACAGTTAGCATAGGTAAAAGTAGGATTAAAAGTGAAGGGTTATAAGTGTGGTAGTGGGTTTGGCTCACATATAAAAAAATCAAGGATCAACCCCCCGGGTAAGGCAGGATGAAAATAAAATTTGTTGGGTATTTAACACTGGGAAGGATTAGCCACCCGGGGAAAACCAAGGGGCCTGTCTATTTTTTTCCAGGGGGGTCCTTCAGTCTTGTCCCCCAGGATCGACCCCCCCAGTCCTTTAAACATCCGGGTGCCCATTTGCTTGCTGGGTGACGGGGGGACAGAGGTGAGGGAAACATCCCAGTGTTTCCCCCTTGCGGGGGTTTTGAAAAAAAAACATCAGTGTGTGAAGCGAGAGCGTTGCCTCGGCCCCAGGCCTATCCACGTACAGTAGGACCCCCTATCCACTAGAGTATGTTCTGACATGTGCCCTGGTGTGAAAACAGGATTCAAAATTTCCCTATTTGTTTCCTTTTAAAACTTTCAAGTGTGGTTTACATGTTATAAAATCTTAATTTCAAAGAGGACCACTATTTTGCAGGCACTTTTAGGCAAATAATACTAAATTTTTTTATATTGAATAGGTTATATTTGAGCAGTACATTTGAACATTTGATATGTAATTGATAATATCCACTTGGGACATACATAATTGGGTTTTTAAAAATAATTAGGTAGTACAAATCATATAATAAATTAATAATAGTAATATTAGTATCAGCCCCTATATAGGTCTTTTTTTCTTTAACATGCATCCCTATTATAAATTTTTAAATTTTGATAAATTGCACACAGTAAGTGGAGAATTATCACTTTTTCACTGATGGGAAGCAATTCATGGCTTCTCTTAGGCTTTGAAGAACTTCCACATCTCTACTTTTGCACTTTGAGGCCATTATTAACAAATTAAGGTTTATTTTCAGGCCATGGTAAACCGAGATGCCGGACCCTTGAAAACAGGGGTCTTGCTGTATATTCTTTTCCAGATAGAAAACTATGCCAACAATAATGAAAAAAAAATTGTAGGTGCAGATGAAGATTTACTTTGAAAACATTTCACTCTCCATATCATTTCAAGTTAATGATATAATAAAGCTCATGTACATAGAGCAGAATGTTGCCACGATGAAAGCTCAATCTTACTTAACAGACAAAAATATATAATGATAACAGTCTAGCTCAGTAGAATTGCCATATAAGTCAGAGTGAGTAGAGGCAAGTGGTTTTTATGACCTCACATGCTATGAAGGGATTCAAATAACACTAGTTAACCAGACTCGAGTTCTGGAGATAGTAAGTACGTGCCTGCACTCTAAAAGTGGTGTTAGGATGTTACCATCTGAACTGTGATGTCAGCACACTTCTGATAAGACAGCAAAAAGAATGAATGACGGTGAATGTGTTTCCTTTCATTTTTGGGTCACCTTTCCTTGGTGGGAAAAGCCAGTGCTAAATATAGTTTCATAGAAAATTTTTGATACTTAAATGTTTTGAAAATTATTACAGCTTTGAATTTTGACAGATTAAACATGTCATGGCTATTTGGTATGAATCAGCGACCAGAAGACTTTTCACAATTTGTGCCACCAGCTAGTACTGTTGGTGGAGGAGGGCTTGATGGATCAGGTGACTCGGGAAATGGCAAGAGAAAAAGCAGTGCAATGGAAGCTTATCATTTTGATTCTGCTGCTCTAGAGTGAGCTGATAAAGCTGCCAAGGATCTAGAATCTTCAAGTATGTTTTCATTACTGTACCTTGTTTAAATAATCTGGTTTTAGCCACTTTTCTCAAATATGGCCTCTCCTCACTTAACGACGGAGTTCTGTTCCTAAGACCATGTCGGTAAACAAATTCATCACTAAGTGAGGACATACTATAATGGTAGTGGGTTTGTGTCAACCATCTTGATATTATTTTAATGTCACCTCTGCAACATTTTAACATTTTTTGGCATATTTTTTAAATGTTAACTGTATATTGTAATAAGCAAAATAGAGGAAATCACTCTAATAAACATTATTTAGGGTATGCATACTGTTCAGAGAATCCGTCTCAATCCAAGTCATCGGTAAATGAGTACGTACGTCACAGTAAGAGAGACTGTATTTGCAGAGTTAAAAATATCTTTATTTATGTCTTACTCTTTCAGGTTTGGTTTTCCCCGGTA
>NW_026468645.1:0-13183 GCF_026875155.1 Cherax quadricarinatus | reverse complement strand
GGGGAAACAGGTTTTTGGAAGTTTTTTCCGGGGGTAACGCCCCCGCGGCCCGGTCTGTGACCAGGCCTCCTTAGGTCAGTGTCCCAGGATGCGACCCACACCAGTCGACTAACACCCAGGTACCCATTTTACTGATGGGGAACATAGACAATAGGTGGAAAGAAACACGTCCAATGTTTCTACTCTGGCTGGAAATCGAACCCAGGCCCTCACCGTGTGAAGCGAGAGCGTTAACCACTAGGCCACCAGAGCCCCAACGTTCTATCGTACGATGTGTCGTAACAGAGATTTGTATGGGAGGAGGTGGGATCAGGCTTTCTCAGAAGGGTATAGAATGCTAACGTTAGGGATTCTCGTAAATCTGTGATTGATAATGAGTGAGTGAAGGGGTTTTTATAGGTTGGAGGGAGTCAGGGGGTCACAACGGGCTCCCCTCCTAGAGGGGGGGTTTGTGAGAGTGTTGTGAATGTGGGTTTGGAATGTTTTCCTGTTTTCACTGAGACATTATTACATCCACCTTGTGGTTATCTTGCCAAGTGTGGATGTAGAGCTCAAGGTCTCGTTATGATCGATATAACACTTTTCAGAATGTAGGTATAATATAGTAGATTTTTTTTTATGTATAATTTTGATGTGTATCAGTCTTGTATGACATGATTCTCGAGTAATAAGTTATTTGCGACATGACGTGTGTTTTAGTTTGTATGTATGTTACGTGCTGGGTTGTTGCATGTTGAGATATACTTATACACTGTTTTGCTTTGTGCATACAGTGTATCTGATTAATGTGAGTTTGTGAAACTTTTTGCGTGTGTGTGTATATTGTTAGAGATAAGTAGTTAGATGTTCTAGTAAGATTATGATGTTAGGTTTTGGTTATTGATTAATGCGAAGGATGGGATTTAATTGATATAATTTCTTTGTATATTTTCTTTTTCTAGTCTATTGAGCTTTTGTCAGATGTCACGTTATATGTAAAATTTATATAAAGTGAGGTTTTTGAATCAAGAATGTGTATATAGTTTGTTCACGACCCTGTGACTATTTCTTTGTATTATTATTTTATTTATTTATTAAAGATTCACCGGTATTCTCCCGGCCCGGGCCTTTTCCAAGTGGTGGCCCGGCCTTGGCTCCCTCTTTAGGGAGTGTCTGAGACCTAAGTCTGCCATGGGAGGAGCCACAAGTACCTCCTCATCTTTGGGACCAACTGTCCTCAGGCCTAGCCACAAGCTAGGCCTCTCTGGTCTGCCATCCCCGCCACAAGGGGGCAAATGGGAATGAAAGTCTCATGAGCTAAAGGCTCGGGCTCAGGCGCCTACCCTGCCCTAGAAGGATTAGGCATGGTATCGATGATTTCTTTGTATTGTATTCTATTCTATTTGATTCGCCGGTATGGTATCCCGGCCCGGGTCTCTTCCATTTTGGTGACCCGGCATTGGCTCCCCGGGTAGGGAAGTGACGTTTATCGTTACTTGCACCTGTGTGGCAGGTCTTCAGCAGGAAGGCGGGGGGGGGCACCTCACCGGCCCTATGGCCAGATGACGTACCAAACGTTAGTGTGCACTAACAGTGGCTGGTGTGCAGTGCAATGGAGGCCCAAAGCAGGCCCTCGCAGCAACTTCAGCGGGGGGGGGGGGGGCGGATGGCGTGCAAGGACTGGAAGTAAGGTTTCCAAGTCCCTGACAGCTAAGCACACAAGATGTGCTGCCTCATCCTCTCGGGCCTGCCCTACTGGGGTCATTGGGAAGTGTCTATGGCGAAGGGGCATCGTAGCCAGGCAGTCTAACAGGTAGTGCACCAAGGGCTGTCGAACCATTCGGTCACAATGGGCACAGAGCTCCTCTCGTGCCCGTGCCCATTCAACAATCCGTGCAGTGGTGGGATACCCTAAGCGTAGGTGGTGGATATGCACCCTCAGTTCCCTGGACTGTGTCCGAATACTTGGAGGGGGCACCCTGTGGGTTTGCCCTGACTTTCCAACAGAGGCTCTGTGAATCACCAGGGTCAGGGAAGGGGCGCCTGGCAGCACCGGCAGCCCACAGCACAATCTGGCTGAGGCTGATGGAGATCGCAGCACGTAGCTGTGCCTCGAGGGTTGCAGTCCTAGCAGCCTCATCTGCAGCATCATTGCCAGGGATACCCACAGGCTCGGATCCAGTTGATGGTAGCCCTGCACCCGGGGCCATGAGAGTCTGCAGGTCACCCCGGATGGATGTGATTAATGATGTTGTCCTTTGCTCTCCTGTCATAAGTGCTTGGATCGCTGCCTTGGAATAAACTTTGGATGATGGGAGGATTGCTGATGGTCTGCAAGAGCATGCTGCAGGGGCCGTTGATGGCAAAGAGTTCGGCCTGGAGGATGGTGCAATGGTCTGGGAGGGCGCCAACCTGCTGTCAAATTGCTGCGGAACATCCCAGCACTGTGGGGGCCTGCCACTGGGTCTCTGGAGCCTTTCAGTGTAAATGGCACACACCCTGGGCCTTCCGCACCCACAATGCTAGCTGAGGCAAGGTGGTGCAGAATGTCCCAGGTTGCAATCCCTCTTGTTGTCTGGTAGGGTTGTCCACGCACTCCCAAACAGCTCGGGGCCCAAGGGGGGGGCCCGTGTGGTTTCGCTACCAGTCTGTCAGAGCCTCCCACCTGAAGCAATGTCCATGGGCAAGACTTCTGTGTGGCATCTGCTACCGACCAAAATCCATCGGCGGCCGGGATGCAGTGGAATGACCTGTCCATGGTGGACCCGTAAATCTCTCATCAGTTTGTCAGCCCCTGGGAGTCGGAGATACTTTGCAATCCTCCTGGCAGCTACCATTTGGGAAATCCTGTTTTTCAAGAGGCTGTACCCGCACCTCAAGGTTCAGAGCCCCTGCATTGCCCACCTAGGAGCCCCTGGCAGGGCCCGTACAGCTGTGTTCTGGATGACACAGAGGGATTTGATGTTTGTGGGTCTGGCGTGAACCAGAGCAAGTGCCCCATAGTCAAGGGGGAACGTATTGCCTGATGTAGAAACAACCTCATGACCTCGAGGCTGGCCCAAACTCTAGGGTTGGCCATGGTACTCAATGCCCTACCCTCTGCAAGCCCTCTCTTTAATGTGGCCACAATGTTTCTGGAAGGTGAGGTGCCTGTCAATGTAGATGCCAAGGTACCTATAACTGTGAACCCACTCCAGGTTGATGCCCAGGACCCACAGCCTCTGACTGGCACCTTGGTGCGAAGGATCATGGCTTTGGATTTTGCCGCAGATATCTTGACCCAAAGGGGACGGCAGGTGGAACCAGCAGATCGAGATCCTCCGGGGCTCGCTGCAAAAGCCAGCACTTCCTGGGTACGACAAGTGCCAGGTCATGGGCATAGCTGAGGAGGATAGTGCCTCTGGAGAAAGGCAGGCACACCAGCTGGTGCATCAGTACATTGAACGGGGGTGGGACTAAGCACCCCACCCTATGGAGTGCCGTTGTCCAGGGTCTTGAGAGAAGAGCATGCCCCTGGAAGCATACCCAGGACCGCCTGTCCGGGAGATAGGAACGAAGCCATGAAGCAGCCTGCCTTTAATCCCCCTGCGGGCCAAATGAGAGGATGGCAGGTGCACTGGCTAGCTCAAAAGCTTTCTCGAGGTCAAGAAAGACAACAAGTGGGCTTGGGCGTCCGACCAATGCCGGTCAGTAGAGTGGTAAGGCTTTCGAAAGTGCCTCCCTTTTCTGTGAAACCATAGAGGTGTTTATGAGGAGGGCCAAGCTTCCACCTCAGGGCGCTCCAACACCATCCTTTCAGACACATTCGAGATGCAACTGGTGAGGGAGATGGGTCTCACACTGCCAGGATCCCCAGGCGTAGGAATCGGTATGATGTCAGCCTCCTTCCATACGACAGGGATTTTCCAGCTCGCCAAGTCTGGTTGACGACCCCCAGGACAGCTGAATGTCCAGAATGGCCAACCGAGTGATCATGCCATAGGTGTTCCCCATCATGCCCCAGTGCATGTCTCGATGAGATGTAAAGGGCGCCTGGACTCCTGGTCGGTGAAGGTCTTCATCCGTGACGTCCTTAGCATGGCATGCCGCTGGATCACTCTCACCCTTCTAGGAAGGAGGGTGGCTTGGAGGTCCTGGAATCCTGACATTTGAGCCAAGGGCCGCTCTGGAGGTGAATAGGTCCACCAGACTTTTCTGCCTCCGTTGCGGGGTCTGGGTGGAACCGAGCCACACTGCGATGCTGCCCAGTGGCCAGACGTAATTTGGGTTTCCAAATCTCAGATAAGGTGGAGGAGAAAGCTGAAGGGGGCACACCACTCGAACCTTTTAGCCTGCCGGGCCCCCTTTGTGTGAGACATGCATGCATCCTGCCCACTTCCTTGAGCAGACGCAGGGACTCAACCGTGGGATTACACCTGTGGATCTTGCGTACGACATTGATGCGGTGGTTCTGTTCCCTGATGTCCTCATTGAAAAACCACCAGTCACGTTTATATGACCCTCTGCCTTTAATCTTAATTTGCTGCCTCAGCTCACATGTAAAGGGCCACCTGCAACTTTGAGCTGCCTCATCTGGGTCTTCTGAAGGGGAGACTCTGCCACCAGCGCTCAATGACCTCCTGGAAGCACTGCCATTTGGGCCTTTTTTAGATTCCATCTGGGGGTAGGTGTGGGAGCGGGCACCGCTGGACCATCATGTGGTGACCACTGCAAAGTGATCACTGGGAGACGGGGGGTGGACCTCCCATCTGGGCCCCCTCGAGAGCAACCGCCTAGAGATGAGTGTGACATCCAAGCGGCCCAAACCATAGTGAGGGGTTTTGGCCCCACCATTATTGAGGAGGGGGATCTCAGGGACCTCCTCCAGCACAGCCGCAAGGCCTCCCAGCTGCGTGGTAGGAGAGACAGAAGAAAGTATTGGGTGGTGGGCACTGACATCCCCAGCCACAACAAGACCCTCCCGTGGGGCGAGTGCTGCCACCTCTGAAATGTCAAGGGTGTAAACCCAGAGCTTCTGTAAATATTGTAAACCACGAGAGGTCCATCCGCCAAGTGTAGGGTGACAGCCTGAACCTTTATGCCCTCCCCACAGTCGATGGGGTCAGTGGAGATTGAATGAGGGATAGTGGTCTTGACATAGATCGCCGTGCCCCTGCCAGTTTCCCTTCCAGGCGCTGAAGGTAGGCAAGAATTCCGGAATACGTGCTGCATTTGACCTGACGAATCGGTGAGTGTCTCCTGAAACATGAAGACATCAACCTCATCCTGAACTGCAGCTTCAATCACTAAGTGAATTTTCCGCTGCAGCCCACAAATGTTCCACTGGACGATCTTCAAGGGGCCCAGAGGTGGCTCAAATGATTCCATCTCTGCTTTGGACTCGTCGTCTGTTGTTGGCGACTCCGGCGCCTCCTCCACACAGACTGGAAGTGGGTCCTGGATGATGGCTTGAAGTTCCATTGAGTCTTTCCTGTCCAGTAGGACCCCCGCCCAGCCTCCATGACAGGGCTGCCCGCAGGCGCCCCTGTCCTCTGCCAACGGCAGAAGGCGACAGAGGAGCGCTGGAGATGACCCCGATGGTTTCTTCGTCGATCCGGAAAGGATTCGACCATTTCCTCTGCAGGCATTGAGCTGGGCGACCCGTCGAGTTGGGGCTGGGTCACTGGGTATGTCTGGGTGGCTGTCGACACTGCAGCAGGGATAAGTGGGTGCACCCTGGGCCCGGCCTGAGTGGCCATGGGGTTCCAAGTCCCCCGGCGGGGGAAACCCCTGCCTGACTCTGGCCGCTCACAGTAGGGCCTGCCCTTGGGGAAAGGCCTGCTGGCGGTATGGCAAGGGAAAGTTTGGGGCCCAGCTGGGACCTGCTGGGCAGTGTGCCTGGCCTGTGGGTGTTTTTCCCAATGATTTTTGTCTTCTTGGGCCCCCTTGCCTCCTGACCCCGCGGTTGACCCCGCTGCTGCAAACCAGTGCCTGCCCCTGATGCCACTGCTGGGAGCCCAGTGCTGGAACTCGCTGGTATTGCCCTCCCTGCGGTACCGGGAACCGTGATTTGAGCCCTTGCTGACTGTTGCTGGGCAGTTCCAAGCTGGGTGGTGTCGGGGCTGTCGGTCGTTCTGATGACGAACCTGCTGCCAGTGCTGCCCATCACAGGACCCTCCGGTTCCAGCATGGTGCCTCTTTGAGCAGTTGCCACACTTGGGGTCTGGCTGAAGGGCTTCCCCCATTGGCTGTTTGAGGATTGGGAATGCAGTCCTTCGAGTCGTGTGCCTTGCTGCACACACCACCACTTCTTCCTCGCTGGCAGGGGGCTGCAATATGATTGAACCCCTGACAGTTGAAGCATTGTACTGGGCTTGACATGTATGGTCGGTCTTGAATCTTCCCCAGACCCCAAGGTCCAGTGTGCGTGGGAAGTGGACCTTTGTGGTGGATCAGCACTTGGGTGGGTGGGCACCTTTTCACCGTTGCAATGAGTCGCTCCCGCCTTGACAATATTGGGCACTTCCAAATGGGATCAAGTGGGGGGGGCACAGGGACGTGTAAAAGCACCCCCTTGTACACCTTCTCAAGCAACCAGTTCCCCATGCTGGGATGGGTCACAACCAGCCCTTCAACTCCCCGTAAGAGTCTTCGTCCCGAGGAATGACCAGAAACCTCGTTCCTGAGAGTGAACTCACAGCGGAACTTGGGTGGGGTAGACCTTTCCAGATACCTTACAAACCCCTATTGGGAACCTTGAATTTGTTGAAGGCACTGGTTGCTTGTGCCCGAGCTGAGCGGAATCCTCCTTCCACGTGGAGTCAGCCAGTCCCCGCCACTGTGGAGGCCGACGCAAAATGGTGTAGGGACCTGGGATGGCTCCATCCTTGCCAATTGAGGACTACATCCTCCTGGCTTCCTTCCACAACCCCTATGGCCATCTGGGGGTGCAAGTCTTCTTGGTAGGGGGTGCCGACGGGCCTAGTGGCAGATTTGTAAAATACAGTAGTCCCACGCATCCTTGCCTTCTTGTTGGGGCTCCCACCTCCCCACGTCGTCCTCCAACTCGGTCCCCACATTCCAAGGAACGTTTTAGGCCGCTCTCCTGGATCGTTCATGGTGACTGTTTGGTGTGGGGACAGAGCCAGCAGCAGAGCTGCTGCCTGTGACCTCAAAAGCCCCCACACTGGGTGCAGAGCTGTGAGGCTCAGAGCCCCAGTCGGGGCCCGTAGCCACCCTCTCGTGGCTCACTGTTCTGAAGTACTGAACACAGTCCAAGGATCACCAGGAACAACGCTAATCTGTGCGTAAACTAACACAGATTTGCGAACACAACACACACTGTTTTCAACTTAGTCCCCCCCTGTTCAATGTACTGATGCACCAGCTGGTGTGCCTGCCTTTCTCCAGAGGCACCATCCTCCTCAGCTATGCCGATGACCTGGCACTTGTCGTACCTAGGAAGTGCCGGCTTTTGCAGCGTGCCCAGGAGGATCTTGATCTGCTGGCTTCCACCTGCCGTCACTTGGGGCTCAAGATATCTGCGGCAAATCCAAAGCCATGATCCTTCGCACGGGGTTCCAGTCAGAGGCTGCGGGTTTCCCGGGCATTGACCTGGGGTGGGTTCACAGTTATAGTTACCTAGGCATCTACAATTGACAGCACCTCAACCTTCCAGAAACATGTGCGCCACATTAAAAAGAGGGCTCTGGGAGAGGTCAGGGCAATTTAGTGCCATGGCCAACCCTAGGGTTTGGTCCAGCCTCGAAGTCATGAGGTTGTTCTACATCCCTCGTTGACTATGGGGCACTTGCTCTGGCTTACGCCAGACCCACAAACATCAAATCCCTCTGTTCATCCAGAACACAGCTGTACGGGCCTGCTGGGGCTCCTAGGTGGGCCAGTGCAGTGCTCTGAACCTTGAGGTGCAGCTACAGCCTCTTGAAGACAGGATCCAACTGGTAGCTGCCCGGAGGATTGCAAAGTATCTCCGACTCCCAGGGGCTGACAAACTGATGAGAGATTTACGGGTCCACCATGGACAGGTCATTCCACTGCATCCCGGCCGCCGATGGATGTGGTCGGTAGCAGATGCCACACAGAAGCTCTTGCCCATGACATTGCTTCAGGGGGGAGGCTGTGACAGACTGGCAGCGAACTACACGTGGGCCAACCTCCTTGGGCCCAGAGCTTTGCGGGGCACGGACATCCTACCAGACAGCAAGAGCATTTCCCCGGGACTTCTGCACCACCTTGCTCGGGTGCATTTGGGTGCGAAGGCCCAGGTGTGTGCCATATACACCCATGGTCAGGACCCCGTGGCAGCCCACAGCTGCTGGTTTTTCCACAGCAATTGACGCAGGTTGCGCCTCCCGATATTTCACCATCCTCCAGGCGAACTCTTTGCCATCCAAAAGCTCTGCAGCATGCCTTGCAGACCAAAGATTCCCCCATCATCCCGTTGATTCCAAGCAGCGATCCAAGCACTTATGCACAAGAGCAAAGGACAACATACACTTAAACACATCCTTCCGGGTAACCTGCAGACTCTCTTGGCCCAGGGTCGCAGGGCACCATCAACTGGATCCCGAGCCATGTGGGATGCCCGACATGATGCCTGCAGGATGAGGGTCTAGGATGCACCCTCGAGGCAAAGCCCCCGTGCTGTGATCTCCATCCCCAGCCAATTGCGCTCCGGGGTCCGGTGCGGCTGGCGCCCCGTTCCCTGACCCTGGGGATTCCAGGCCTTTTTGGAGTAGGGCGAGCCCAGGGTGCCCCCTACGTATTCGACACAGTCCAGGACCAGGTGCATATCCACCGCCTACGCTTAGGTATCCCACCATGCGCGGATTGGGTTTAACGGGCACGAGAGGGCTCTGTGCCCATTGGACCGATTGGTTCGACCCCCCTGTGCACTACCTGTAGACTTTCCAACTAGATACCCCTTTGCGTAGACACTTCCCAATGATCCCAGTAGGGCAGGCCCGAGAGGATGAGGCAGCACATCTTGTGTGCCTAGCTGTCAGGGACTTGGAAACCTTACTTCCAGTCATTGCACGTCATCCGCCCCCCCGCTGAAGTTGCTGCGAGGGCCTGCTTTGGGCCTCCATTGCACTGCACACCAGCCACTGTTAGTGCACACTAACGTTTGGTACGTCATCTGGCCATAGGGCCGGTGAGGTGCCCCCCCGCCTTCCTGCTGAAGACCTGCCACACAGGTGCAAGTAATGATAAACGTCACTTCCCTACCCGGGGAGCCAATGCTGGGTCACCAAAATGGAAGAGACCCGGGCCGGGATACCATACCGGCGAATCAAATAGAATAGAATAGAATAGGGCCGGGGATGGCAGACCAGAGAGGTCTAGCTTCTCCTTACAAGCCCTGTGAGGGCAGGGAATGTGGCTAGGCCTGGGGACAGTTGGTCCCAAAGATGAGGAGGTACTTGTGCCTCCTCCCATGGCAGACTTTGGTCTCAGATACTCCCTGGACAGGGAGCCAAGGCCGGGCCACCACTTGGAAAAGGCCTGGGCCGGGAGAATACCGGCGAATCAACAAGAAGAATTAAAACTCGAATGCAATTCAAATGACGAAATAGAATATTTATTATTGGAACTAATTATTCAATTATAAATACCAAAAAGTCACAATACCGTGACTGGAACAACACACAAATAACCCGCACAAAGAAGACAGGAACTAACGACGACATTTCGGACCGAGTTGACTCACAACATAAGAGGGATTACTTACGTCTTCTAATAGAATAATTGACGATTTGGCATCATATGAGAGTGGAAGGAGCTTATACTTAGTCTCCCAGCCAATCAGGAACCGTGGCTAAAGCTCTCGTGTCCCACGGCGAGGGTCCGGGTTCGATTCCCGGAGCGGGTAGAAACATTAGGCGTGTTTCCTTACACCTGTTCTCCATGTTCACCAATCAATATAATATGTATCAGGGTGTTAGTGGACTGGTGTGGGTCACATCCTGGGTGTTAGTGGACTGGTGTGGGTCACATCCTGGGTGTTAGTGGACTGGTGTGGGTCACATCCTGGGTGTTAGTGGACTGGTGTGGGTCATATCCTGGGTGTTAGTGGACTGGTGTGGGTCACATCCTGGGTGTTAGTGGACTGGTGTGGGTCACATCCTGGGTGTTAGTGGACTGGTGTGGGTCACATCCTGGGTGTTAGTGGACTGATGTGGGTCGCATCCTGGGTGTTAGTGGACTGGTGTGGGTCACATCCTGGGTGTTAGTGGACTGGTGTGGGTCACATCCTGGGTGTTAGTGGACTGATGTGGGTCACATCCTGGGTGTTAGTGGACTGATGTGGGTCACATCCTGGGTGTTAGTGGACTGGTGTGGGTCACATCCTGGGTGTTAGTGGACTGGTGTGGGTCACATCCTGGGTGTTAGTGGACTGGTGTGGGTCACATTCTGGGTGTTAGTGGACTGGTGTGGGTCACATCCTGGGTGTTAGTGGACTGATGTGGGTCACATCCTGGGTGTTAGTGGACTGGTGTGGGTCACATCATGGGTGTTAGTGGACTGGTGTGGGTCACATCCTGGGTGTTAGTGGACTGGTGTGGGTCACATCCTGGGTGTTAGTGGACTGGTGTGGGTCACATCCTGGGTGTTAGTGGACTGGTGTGGGTCACATCATTGGTGTTAGTGGACTGATGTGGGTCACATCCTGGGTGTTAGTGGACTGGCGTGGGTCACATCCTGGGTGTTAGTGGACTGATGTGGGTCACATCCTGGTGTTAGTGGACTGATGTGGGTCACATCCTGGGTGTTAGTGGACTGGTGTGGGTCACATCCTGGGTGTTAGTGGACTGATGTGGGTCACATCCTGGGTGTTAGTGGACTGATGTGGGTCACATCCTGGGTGTTAGTGGACTGGTGTGGGTCACATCCTGGGTGTTAGTGGACTGATGTGGGTCACATCCTGGGTGTTAGTGGACTGATGTGGGTCACATCCTGGGTGTTAGTGGACTGGTGTGGGTCACATCCTGGGTGTTAGTGAACTGGTGTGGGTCACATCCTGGGTGTTAGTGGACTGGTGTGGGTCACATCCTTGGTGTTAGTGGACTGATGTGGGTCACATCCTGGGTGTTAGTGGACTGGCGTGGGTCACATCCTGGGTGTTAGTGGACTGATGTGGGTCACATCCTGGGTGTTAGTGGGCTGATGTGGGTCACATCCTGGGTGTTAGTGGGCTGATGTGGGTCACATCCTGGGTGTTAGTGGACTGATGTGGGTCACATCCTGGGTGTTAGTGGGCTGATGTGGGTCACATCCTGGGTGTTAGTGGACTGGTGTGGGTCACATCCTGGGTGTTAGTGGACTGGTGTGGGTCACATCCTGGGTGTTAGTGGACTGATGTGGGTCACATCCTGGGTGTTAGTGGACTGATGTGGGTCACATCCTGGGTGTTAGTGGACTGGTGTGGGTCACATCCTGGGTGTTAGTGAACTGGTGTGGGTCACATCCTGGGTGTTAGTGGACTGGTGTGGGTCACATCCTTGGTGTTAGTGGACTGATGTGGGTCACATCCTGGGTGTTAGTGGACTGGCGTGGGTCACATCCTGGGTGTTAGTGGACTGATGTGGGTCACATCCTGGGTGTTAGTGGGCTGATGTGGGTCACATCCTGGGTGTTAGTGGACTGGTGTGGGTCACATCCTGGGTGTTATTATTATTATTATTATTATTATTGTTATTGTTATTTGGTGACGTTGTGGACAAGGCCCCTCAAGGGAGGTTCCTTGACGCTGGTGAGGGGCTCTTGATCTAGGGGATTGGATCTGTGCTCCAGTTCCCTGAATTAAGTCTGAATACCTTCCATTCCCCCCCACAGGCTCTGTATAATCCTACGGGTTTAGCCCTCCCCCATGATTATAATAATCATGTTGGAGAGGGGCAGGATAAATTACTTTATTGTTACGCTAATATCAACTCTACGGTTAATTATCTTTCACAATTAATTTAATATGTCATACTAAACACTATAAATGACATAGAAACATATTATATAATCTAGAATGAATAAAATAGGCCATAATATAGCCAGTGTTCAACAGGAATGTCCTATGTAAAGTCATTTCCCTCCTTCCTCTACCGTTTTCTTTGGCATTTTGTAAGAGAAAACGGAGTTTTGTAGAGGCTCACTGTATTAAATCACTAATTTCATAAGAAAAACATTTAAACAAGCGATTTTCTAAGATTTTTTTTTTCCGGAGGCGAGCGGCCGGTTGGAGTTCCGGCGAATATCCCGGAAGTAACTTATTGACTTATTTTACTCCACAGAGGATTTGATATTTAATTAAATGAAATAATATTCACAGGAATCTTGAAAGAATGATTGTTCTTAATTTCAATTTTGGAAATATTCCAAATATTTTGGGATTTGTCTGGGAATAAAGGGCAGATATTTTGCAACAGTCAAATAACTTACCAACTTTGTTTTTTGTGGATAAAAATCATATTAACATTTTTGTCTCGGTACCAAGTGTACAAACACCTGACCTAGTGGCATATAGGCGCTCGGGGCTGCCAAATGTTATTAATTTTTAAAGGGGTGGGCCGGTATGCCAGGGGAAGGTCCCGGTCAGATGACCAACAAGTTGGTGGCCCGGTGGCCCGGTGGCCTGGTGGCTAAACCTCCCGCTTCACACACGGAGGTCCCGGGTTCGATTCCCGGCGGGTGGAAACATTTCGACACGTTTCCTTACACCTGTTGTCCTGTTCACCTAGCAGCAAATAGGTACCTGGGTGTTAGTCGACTGGTGTGGGTGGCATCCTGGGGGACAAGATTAAGGACCCCAATGGAAATAAGTTAGACAGTCCTCGATGACGCACTGACTTTCTTGGGTTATCCTGGGTGGCTAACCCTCCGGGGTTAAAAATCCGAACGAAATCTTATCTTATCTTAACAACTCCAGCTGTGGGTCTTTATCTAAGACCCGCGTCAGGGAACACTTGTCCTGTTTCCTGACGAACCTACTTGATTAGACCATAGTTTTTAAATAGGTCAGCCAGGGGGAGGCCTTGGTCAGATGACCAAAAGCTCCAGCTGCGGGTCATTATATGACTATGATCAGCGTCAGCAGACATTTTTACTATTTGCTGACAAAGTCTGCTCCTGGAGCAGACTCGTGCAACACCGTCTTAAAACCCAAAAACCAAGTTTGGGAAACACTGAAATGTTGAGAAAGAATGGAGAAGTA
>NW_026468643.1:0-11627 GCF_026875155.1 Cherax quadricarinatus | reverse complement strand
TCCCCGGGGCCTATGAACTGTTTGAAAGGTGTTAAAGGAATGTAATCTTTAAATATCACTACAAACTGGCAGTGTGCCAAGACAAATGGAAAAATGACGTTTTAATACCTATTTAAAAGGCAGGTGCAAGTCCTTAGCTTTGAACTATAGACCAATAAGCCTTACCTCCATAGCGGTAATTTATGGAATCAGTAATTGCCGAAGCAATTCATACCATCTTCAATATTAATGAATCTCAGCACGGTTTTAAAAAGGGGGGGGTTTTCCTGTCTTAGGAATTTACTAATTTCTTCATAGGGTATTTCAGGAGGTAGATCATGGTATTGAATATGATATTGTGTACATGGACTTCAGAAAGGCTTTCGATAGAGTTCCTCATCAGAGGGCTGTTGAGAAAACTTAAGCACACGAAACAGGAAAATTTTTTTTTCCTAGGTAGAGGCATGGCTGACAAATAGCAGCAGAGAGAGTTTGCATAAATGGGGACAAATCAGAATGGAGGCACGTTACAAGCGATGTTCCACAGGGGTCAGTGTTGGGCCCGTTGTTCACAATCTACATAAAACGACATAGATGAGGGAACATAGTCACATAAGCAAATTTGCTGATGACACCAAAATAGGCCGTCCAATTCTTTTTTAATGGGGGACAATTAGAGCACTCCGGGAAGATTTGAATAGATTCGTGCAGTGGTCGGAGAAGTGTCAGATGCAGTTTAATATAAACAATGCAAACTTCTAAATGTTGGACAGGAAAATAACCATGCCACATATGAGCTAAATAATGTAGATCTTAATATTACGGATTGCAAAAAGGATTTAGGAGTTATGGTTAGCAGTAATTTGAAACCAAGACAACAGTGCATAAGTGTTCGCAATAAAACTAACAGAATTCTTGGCTTCATATCAAGATGTATAAATAATAGAAGTCCTCAGGTCGTTCTTCAACTCTATACATCCTTGGTTAGGCTTCATTTAGATTATGCTGCTCAGTTCTGGTCACCGTATTACAGAATGGATATAAATGTTCTGGAAAACGTACAGAGGAGGATGACAAAGTTGATCCCATGTATCAGAAATCTTCCCTATGAGGATAGACTGAGGGCCCTGAATCTGCACTCTCTCGAAAGGCGTTGAATTAGGAGAGATATGACTGAGTTGTATAAATGGAAAACAGGAATTAATGAAGGGGATGTAAACAGCGTGCTTAAAAATATCTAGCCTAGACAGGACTCGCAGCAATGGCTTTAAATTGGAAAAATTCAGATTCAGGAAAGATATAGGAAAGCACTGGTTTGGTAATAGAGTTGTGGTGAGTGGAACAAACTCCCGAATACCGTCATAAACGCTAAGCCGTTGTGTAGTTTTAAAAATAGGTTGGATAAATACATGAATTGGTGTGGGTGGGTATGAGTTGGACCTGACTAGCTTGTGCTACTAGGTCGGATGCCGTGCTCCTCCCTTAAGTGACGTGACTGACATGACTAGGTCAAGGCATTGGCTTAAGCCGATGGGAGAACTGGACCTGCCTCGCATAGGCCAGTAGGCCAGTGCCGAATATGTAAAACTGGTCAATTAGCAAGAACTCATTTAAAATTAAGTCCTTTCTAAAATTTTCTCTTATACGCTTAAAGATATATTTTTTTCATTAATGTTAATGTAAAAATTTATAATTTTGCACTAAAAGAATCTTAGAAAATTTACCTAACCTTGTTTTAAACAAGAGTAATTTATTTTAGCCTAACCCAACTAAAATATTTTAGATTTGTTTACATAATTTAATACTAAACAAACAAAATTTGAAATATATTTTTTTCGTTAGGTTCAGAATGATTTTGGCGAAATTATTGCATACACAAATTTTCACTTGTCCTATATAGCAAGATGAACGTTGCTATTTAAGCCAAGATGGCAAGTTCTGCCTATTCGGCACGACTTATATAATATATATATATATATTATATATATATATATTATAAATATTTATATATATATATATATTTATATATATATATATTTATATATTTTTTGTATAATCTCAGCATCTAGAAACAATTTCTTTGTTTCCTCTTTAGTTATTTCATTATCCCCTAATTCTGCTGTCTGTCCGGTATTTAAAATTTCCTACTTGGAAAAAGCCTTCCTATGTGAACACCACACTGCCACTTTTTATTTAATATCTCTACCTCAGTGCTTTACACGTCATTAATTTTTTGTATGTTTTCTCTAACATTTGTTTACTATTCACAGACTACAATAAAAGGTTTGTTTCTCCCTTTGGGTCATCTTGCTATTTAATTTTCAAGGTTTTTTTCCTCCATACATTTGCAGATTCATTTCTACCCGCCATGAATCTTTGATAGGTTCCTGACTACTCGCTTCCTGTTTTGGGTTTCCCAGTCCTCTCCCCCACCCACTTTTTCTAGGTCTCCAACACTTCCATTTAACCAGTGTTTATTATGTTCCTATTTGAAATGAAGCATTGAATTCCATTTTCTCGACAGAATTCTTTCTTTAGATTATTTCTCTTATATTCATTGTTCTACTTAATTTCTCTGAAATACTGCTTTTAAACCATTGTAATTCCATTTCTTATGATGTAATCATACTTTTTATGGGTTTCTTATTCATCTAAGTTATATTTCACTGCTGAGGTTATCTCTAATACAACGTGATCACTTCTCAAGTCGATTTACCTTGGTTATGTTGCTGCCTCTCGTTGACGGTGTTTTTGCTGCTCTCGTTGACGGTTGTGTTGCTGCCTCTCGTTGACGGTGTGTTGCTGCTCTCGTTGACGGTGTGTTGCTGCCCCTCTCGTTGGACGGTGTGTTGCTGCCTCTCGTTGACGGTGTGTTGCTGCCTCTCGTTGACGGGTGTGTTGCTGCCTCTCGTTGACGGTGGTTGCTGCCTCTCGTTGACAGTGTGTTGCTGCCTCTCTTGGACGGTGTGTTGCTGCCTCTCGTTGACGGTGTGTTGCTGCTCTCGTTGAGGGCGGTGTGTTGCTGCCTCTCGTTGACGGTGTGTTGCTGCCTCTCGTTGGGCGGTGTTGCTGCCGCCTCTCGTTGACGGTGTGTTGCTGCCTCTCGTTGACGGTGTGTTGCTGCCTCTCGTTGACGGTGTTGCTGCCGCCTCTCGTTGACGGTGTGTTGCTGCCTCTCGTTGACGGTGTGTTGCTGCCTCTCGTTGCGGTGTTGCTGCCTTCGTTGATGGTGTTGCTGCGCCTCTCGTTGACGGTGTGTTGCTGTCTCTCGTTGACGGTGTGTTGCTGCCTCTCGTTGACGGTGTTGCTGCCGCCTCTCGTTGACGGTGTGTTGCTGCTCTGTTGACGGTTTAGTTGCTGCCTCTCGTTGACAGTGTGTTGCTGCCTCTCGTTGACGGTGAGTTGCTGCTCTCGTTGACGGTGTGTTGCTGCCCTTCGTTGACGGTGTGTTGCTGCCTCTCGTTGCGGTGTTGCTGCCCGCCTCTCGTTGACGGTGTTGCTGCCGCCCTCTCGTTGACGGTGTGTTGCTGTCTCTCGTTGACGGTGTGTTTGCTGCCTCTCGTTGGGCGGTGTGTTGCTTCCTCTCGTTGACGGTGTGTTGCTGCTTCTCGTTGGGCGGTGTGTTGCTGCCCCTCGTTGCGGTGTGTTGCTTCCTCTCGTTGACGGTGTGTTGCTGCCTCTCGGTTGACGGTGTGTTGCTGCCTCTCGGTTTACGGTGTGTTGCTGCCTCTCGTTTTAGGGTGTGTTGCTGCCTCTCGTTGAAGGTGTGTTGCTGCCTCTCGTTGACGGTGTGTTGCTGCCTCTCATTGACGGTGTCTTGCTGCCTCTCGTTGGACGGTGTGTTGCTGCCTCTCGTTGACGGTGTGTTGCTGCCTCTCGTTGACGGTGTGTTGCTGCCTCTGATTGACGGTGTGTTGCTGCCTCTGATTGACGGTGTGTTGCTGCCTCTCGTTGACGGGTGTGTTGCTGCCCTCTCGTTGACGGTGTGTTGCTGCCTCTCATGGACGGTGTGTTGCTGCCTCTCACTGACAGTGTGTTGCTGCTTCTCATTGACGGTGTGTTGCTGCCTCTCATTGACGGTGTGTTGCTGCCTCTCGTTGACGGTGTGTTGCTGCCTCTCGTTGACGGTGTGTTGCTGCCTCTCGTTGACGGTGTTGCTGCCGCCTCTCGTTGACGGTGTGTTGCTGCCTCTCGTTGACGGTGTGTTGCTGCCTCTCGTTGACGGTGTGTTGCTGCCTCTCGTTGACGGTGTGTTGCTGCCTCTCGTTGACGGTGTGTTGCTGCCTCTCGTTGACGGGTGTTGCTGCCTCTCGTTGACGGTGTGTTGCTGCCTCTCGTTGACGGTGTTTTGCTGCCTCTCATGGACGGTGTTTTGCTGCCTCTCACTGACGGTGTGTTGCTGCCTCTCATTGACGGTGTGTTGCTGCCTCTCATTGACGGTGTGTTGCTGCCTCTCACTGACGGTGTGTTGCTGCCTCTCACTGACGGTGTGGGTTTCTGCCTCTCGTTGACGGTGTGTTGCTGCCTCTCGTTTACGGTGTGTTGCTGCCTCTCGTTGACGGTGTGTTGCTGCCTCTCGTTGACGGTGTGTTGTGCCTCTCGTTGACGGTGTGTTGCTGCCTCTCGTTGACGGTGTGTTGCTGCCTCTCGTTGACGGGTGTTGCTGCCTCTCGTTGACGGTGTGTTGCTGCCTCTCGTTGACGGTGTGTTGCTGCCTCTCGTTGACGGTGTGTTGCTGCCTCTCGTTGACGGTGTGTTGCTGCCTCTCGTTGACGGTGTGTTGCTGCCTCTCTTTGACGGTGTGGGTTTCTGCCTCTATTTTACGGTGTGTTGCTGCCTCTCGTTGACGGTGTGTTGCTGCCTCTCGTTGACGGTGTGTTGCTGCCTCTCGTTGACGGTGTGTTGCTGCCTCTCATTGACGATGTGTTGTTGCCTCTTGACGGTGTTGCTGATGCCTCTCGTTGACGGTGTGTTGCTGCCCCTCGTTGACGGTGTGTTGCTGCCTCTCGTTGACGGTGTGTTGCTGCCTCTCGTTGACGGTGGTTGCTGCCTCTCACTGACGGTGTCTTGCTGCCTCTCATTGACGGTGTGTTGCTGCCTCTCGTTGACGATGTGTTGTTGCCTCTTGACGGTGTTGCTGATGCCTCTCGTTGACGGTGTGTTGCTGCCCCTCGTTGACGGTGTGTTGCTGCCTCTCTCTGGGAAAGGTGTGTTGCTGCCTCTCACTGCCCGGGGTGTTGCTGCCTCTCATTGACGGTGTGTTGCTGCCTCTCATTGACGGTGTGTTGCTGCCTCTCATTGACGGTGTGTTGCTGCCTCTCACTGACGGTGTGTTGCTGCCTCTCACTGATGGTCTGTTGATGCCTCTCACTGACGGTGTGTTGCTGCCTCTCACTGACGGTGTGTTGCTACCTCTCACTGACGGTGTGTTGCTGCCTCTCACTGACGGTGTGTTGCTGCCTCTCACTGACGGTGTGTTGCTGTCTTTTTCTTGTTGCTTCATTAAAATTTCCGATGCATAAAAGTTATTATGTGACCATTTATTTACAGTTCTAATCTTTTCTGTTTAATTTATTTCCATATAATTAAAATCTTGGAGTGCATTAACTTTTTTCTCATCAAGGTCACTTTTGATCAATAGTTCCTTAAGGATATTATGTACTACCTCGTTTATTCTACTGAACTCTTTCTTTCCAAATTTTTTTTTAACGAAGCGTCCTGGTGTATTTATCGCTAAACGTTTCTCTCTTTATTTTTTACTGTCATTCCCCCGAAATTTCAAATTTTCAGTATTTTAGATTTCAGTTTCCATCACTTAGAGTTTTTTCTTTTTTACTGCCCGCCTTTTTTTACCGTCCCTTCACCACTCTGGTAACTTCCGTCTCTTCACCACTCTTTGGGAACTTCCGTCCCTTCACCACTCTTGGTAACTACCGTCCCTTCACCACTCTTGGTAACTTCCGTCCCTTCACCACTCTTGGTAACTTCCGTCCCTTCACCACTCTTGGTAACTTCCGTCAGATCCACCACAATTAAACTGTTTTTCCAATGTGACTTCATTTCAGTTATATCAAGATTGTTTTCATTTATAATATTTAGTTATAAACATTTTTGAGATTACTCCACTTATATTAGTTTATAAAGTCTTCAGAAGTATAAGGGAGTGTATGGGTGGGTGATGTCCAGCAGACGCCAGGTATCTTCGGCAGGTTGTGGCAGAAATGTTACAGCAGGTTGGGTTCCGGGCTACTGATGTAAAGCGAAAATCGCTGTAAAGTGAGTCTTTTTCACTTTCAAATGCATATAAAGGCCTGATTACATGTTGACAATATTAAAAATTAAATAAGCAATAGAGCTAGGCCTAAAAGATACATATACAGTATACAGTACACACATTACCTTAAAATATTTCCGACCTTAGCTTATAGTGAGAAGTGAATATATTTATTGTAGGAAGCCTGAATAAAGGAAGAATGGGTATAACTGAAAACCGTTGCATTAGCGAAGTGCCGTAAAGCGAAGCGCTGTAGCCCTATCAAGCTGAGTCTGCTTGTATATGGAGAATGACGGAGGGGACTGAGGGTCAGGGAAAGTCTTCTGCTATACTGTTCTTGTACTCGATATAAAAGTCGAGGTAGCCAGATTGTCGTTAACTCTTTAAAGAAAATAACCTTGGTATGTGCGCTCTGCTTCTCAACTTACTCCACTACTGCGGTCTCTTTGGGAACACGCCTTGATGTTGGTGATGGACTCTTGATCCAAGGAACTAGATTTATCCTTCCCTTGAATTAAGCCTCACTGCCACCCTCTTTCCCTAGGTGCTATATGACCTTTGCGGGTTTATGGCTTTTCCTTGATTAAAATTAGAAAAAATTAAATATTCCCCCTTGCCACCTCCTCCGTGGTCTGTATCAAAGGTTTAATCTAGCACCCCTTCCTGAGGCTGGGGATCTTTGTTGATGGCTTGATTAACCAGGTTGTTGCTGCTAGCGGCCCCCAGGCTTGCATAGGCATCACAACGAAGTTGGTGTGACGTTGAAAGTTGGTAGTTTCTAAATTTCCGCTAAAATTCTTTTTCGGTATTTCTGATATTTTCTGGTAGCAGGTTGAAAAGTCTTAGGTCATGGGTATGACCACTGTGTTCACTGATTGTGCTCATCTCTGCTGCTTCTCACTAGATTTCTCTCTCACTTCAGTAGGTTAAGATAGTGTGAAGATTTGGGAACGGGTTTTCCAGAATTTTCCATGAATATTTTTTCAAATATGTCTTGCTTCTCTGTAACAGAGCACATTTGAAATATAAAAACATAATGATAAATTAGACACATGTGCAACTCTTGGGAATCTTTATTGAGGAAACGTTTCGCCACACAGTGGCTTCATCAGTCCATACGTAGGAGAAACTTGAAGAACAGGAGGAGAATGAGGTAATCAGTCCCTCAACCTTGAGTCGATGTGTTCAGTCCATCAATCTTGAATAGAATACGGCATATCAGCGGAGAAGCAGCTTATAAACCGTATGGCAGGAGAGGTGCAGCAGTCATAGGTCGTGTCACATTTGTTCAATGTGGAAGTAGGTCGTGCCCAAATGTGACACGACCTATGACTGCTGCACCTCTCCTACCATACGGTTTATAAGCTGCTTCTCCGCTGATATGCCGTATTCTATTCAAGATTGATGGACTGAACACATCGACTCAAGGTTGAGGGACTGATTACCTCATTCTCCTCCTGTTCTTCAAGTTTCTCCTACGTATGGACTGATGAAGCCACTGTGTGGCGAAACGTTTCCTCAATAAAGATACCCAAGAGTTGCACATGTGTCTAATTTATCAACATGTCGGTTCTCTGAACCATTCATCTACAAATATAAAAACATAAGAACATAATAAAGAAGGAACGCTGCAACAGGCCTTCTGACCCATGCGGAGCAGGTCCATGTCATCCCCCCCCCCGGATTAGCCCAATGACCCATCCAGTCTGGTCACCTCCACTCAAGGATGGAGCACTGCATCAGACACAGCAACACAAGCTAGTCAGGTCCAACTCACACCCACCCACACCAACTCATGTATTTATTTAACCTATTTTTAAAAACTACACAACGTTTAAGCCTGAATAACTGTATTCGGGAGTTTGTTCCACTCATCCACAACTCTATTACCAAACCAGTGCTTTCCTATATCCTTCCTGAATCTGAATTTTTCCATCTTGAAACCATTGCTGCGAGTACTGTCTTGGCTGGAAATTTTCAGCACGCTATTTACATCCCCTTTAGTTATTCCTGTTTTCCATTTATACACCTCGATCATATCCCCCTAATTCTACGCCTTTCTAGAGTGCAGATTCAGGGCCCTCAGTCTATCCTCATAGGGAAGATTTTCTGATGCATGGGGTCTTCTTTGTAATTCTTTGTCAATTGTCCAAGTCGGACCGAAACGTCGTCGTAAGCTTCTCTCTTTTATGTGCGGGTTTTTTTGTGTATTGTATCCTCCGCTGTACGTTTTCAGAACATTTATATCCATTCTGTAATACGGTGACCAGAACTGAGCAGCATAGTCTAAATGAGGCCTAATCAAGGATATACAGAGTTGAAGAACAACCTGAGGACTTCTATTATATATACTTCTAGATATGAAGCCAAGAATTCTGTTAGCTTTATTGTGAACACTAATGCACTGTTGTCTTGGTTTTAGATTACTACAAACAAGAACTCCTAAATCCTTTTCGCAATCAGTAGTATTAAGATCTACATTATTTAGTTTATATGTGACATGGTTATTTAACTGTCCAACATTTAGAACTTTGCATTTGTGAATATTAAACTGCATCTGCCACTTCTCCGACCATTGCATCAGTCTATTCAAATCATCCTGGAGTGCTCTAGTGTCCTCATTAGAATGAATTGGACGGCCTATTTTGGTGTCATCAGCAAATTTGCTTATGTCGCTATTTATTCCCTCATCTATGTCGTTTATGTAAATTGTGAAAAACAACGGGCCCAACACTGACCCCTGAGGAACACCGCGCCCCCATTCTGATTTCTCCCCGTTTATGCAAACTCTTCTGTCTATTTGTCAGCCATGCCTCTACCCAGGAAAAAATTTCTCCTCCTATTCCGTGTGCCTTAAGTTTCCTCAATAGCCTCTGGTGTGGAACTCTATCGAAAGCCTTACTGAAGTCCATATACACAATATCATATTCATTACCATGATCTACCTCCTCAAACACCTTAGTGAAAAAAGTTAGTAAATTCGTAAGACAGGAACGCCCCTTTGTAAAACCGTGTTGCGATTCATTAATCAATCTGTGCCTATCAAGATGGCTACGAATTGCTTCAGCAATTATTGATTCCATAAATTTTCCCACTACGGAGGTAAGGCTTATTGGTCTATAGTTCGAAGCCAAGGACCTGTCACCTGTCTTGTAAATAGGTATTACATTTGCCATTTTCCACTTATCAGGCACTGTGCCAGTTTGTAGTGGTATGTCACTAGTTACGGCAATCGTATATAGTTTATTATCATCCTGTTCTACATAATCTATTTCAGGAAAATCGCTAGTATTTTCCTGCGTGAAAACTGAGAGGAAGTAGGTATTTAGAATTTCACAAATTTAGATTTGTGATCACTTTCCCCAAGCTCATCATTAACCTCAAGAATATTAATTAGTGAATCTTTGTTGGCAAAAACCAAATCAAGCAGATTGTTTCCTCTAGTTGGTTCTGTCACAACCTGTTCTAAAAAGCAATCCTGAACCGTATCAAGAAAGTCACTAGACTCAAGATTTCCTGTCATATTGTTCCAGTCAGTTTGTCTAAAGTTAAAATCTCCCATTATCACAACATTTTCATATCTAGATGCCTTATGAATTTCGTCCCTAACAGCTTACTGCCTCCCTATCAAAGTTTGGGGGCCTATAAATCACACCCAAAATTAATTTGTCACGTCCTCGAGAAACTGTAGCCAAACAGATTCTGTGTTCGATGTTTCTAATCTTATATCATGTCTAAGACAACAATTTAAATTATCTCTGACATACATCGCCACACCACCACCCTTCCTGTTGACCCTATCAGTGTGGAATAGTTTATAACCCTGTATGTTGCATTCAGAAGGCATTTCCCTATTCTTTCATGTTGAACCAGGTCTCTGTTATACCAAAATATCTATTACCTACACTTGCAAGTAATCTTAGCTCATCTATCTTATTTCTTAGACTCCTACTATTTGTATAGCATATGTTAAGATGTTCCCTGTAGTTTAGAAGATTTATTTTGACTGCCCAGGCAGTAAACACTCTACAAACCTTATCTATCTGCCTTGAAAGGTGTTGAGTACAGAACAATATTCCAGATGTCCTCTTACATCTGACATTGATTTGAACAGTATTGTCAGTTGTGTAACTTGACTCACGAAATCGTAATGACATGATTGCAAACAAACCATACCACGGGCGGGGATGAAACCCGCGATCAGCTAGTCATAAAACACACTGATCGGTCTGGAGTTTTATGACAGATCGCGGGTTTTATCCTCACCTGTGGTATGGTTTAGCTATGTAACTTCTCCTGTTTGCAAAATTCTCATTATTCACCCTATCATTTTCAGACCTTTTCTGCATGTACCTTATTGTGTTTTCTACACAATAGGTCATATGATATTACATAAGTATTTTTTTTTCTTGCATGAGATGGTCTTCTGCGTTTTGTATTCTGTGCTAGGTTTGAGTCCCTCATTCTTGTCACATTTTAGCAGTTGGAATTCACCATCATTGAATCTCGCATATTACTTAAAATCAGTGATGTATGTTTTTTCAGAGATCAGTCATCAAACCATACCACGGACGGGGATAGAACCCGCGATTAGAGAGTCTCAAAACTCCAGATCGCGGGTTCTATCCCCGTCCGTGGTATGGTTTGTTTGCAATCGTGTCATTACGATTTCGTGAATCAGTCATTAAGTTAATTATGTACACAAGACAGACGATCTCAAAATGAGTCAACATTTAAGTTTGCGAAAGTCACAGGCAACAAATTGGAGAAGAAAATTTATTATTCATTGGGATGTGGATTTTTTATGTATTGACCAGGCCTACCTGGCCGTACGTACGAACCACAGCCCGGCTGATCGGGTACTGACTAGGTATCTGTCCAGCTCCCTCTTGAAACCTGTATTAAAGTCAAATATGATCAATTAATTAGAAAAACGAGACAAATTGATACTGTTGGAAATGTATTTTTTTACTAAGGTGACTATCGTAGTTACTTGGGTATCGTCTGCAGAGGATGATGTGAAGTTGACGCTAGTGTTAGTTGTGTATCTTGTCTGAGGGTGACTATCGTAGTTACTTGGGTATCGTCTGCAGAGGATGATGGGAAGTTGACGCTAGTGTTAGTTATGTATCTTGTCTGAGGCTGAGAAACAGTAAACATGTTGGAACTTTACCTTCTGGCATTGAACATTTGACTTTAATAAGATCAGATTTGCTCTCTACCACCAGCCTTTCTTCTGTTACAAATTTTGAAAGTCCATTGACTTACTTTTCCTGTTATAGCTCTTAACCTCATGAGATCGAAACACAGTTTTGCTTGCCAAATAACTTTGCAAAATCTATCAATATTTCTGCATTTTTTCCTGCCAAAACAA
>NW_026468642.1:0-11456 GCF_026875155.1 Cherax quadricarinatus | reverse complement strand
CTGGAAAGAGTTCTGCTCCATGGGCTGGAACAGTGTTAAAGACATGGAAAAAAACCCTTTCTGTACTCGACTGAAGAGCCGCTGTGTAGGCGAAACGTTTCGGAATAAAGATACGAAATTTGTGCACTTTCTTACTTATCCCTCTACAAGGTGAAAATAAACACGTGCAACATCGGGGTATTTTTACGTTAAAATTTAAGGAACTCAGTGTTGTAGATGGTGTGAGAGTCATGTTGTTATTTTGACGTCTTTACCGTTGTAGAGTGAGTAACATGTCAAGTCTCCTTCAGACAACCTTTACAGCCTTACCTCTTCTCGGGTTGGGTTAGGTTTGTCAGGAAACGGACAATGTTTCCTGACGCGGGTCTTGATGATGCCCCCACAGTGGAGCTTTTGGTTTTCTTACCGGGGCCTTTACTGGTTCCCACTCCCCCTTTAAAAATTTGGTTATGTTTAAAACCCATTATATACATACCTGCTTCTCAAATCATTCATTAATAAGAAAAAATTCATGGCCTATTTTTCAAAATTTTTCATCAGTTTACTTCATCTTGCCTAATACCTTTTTTTTTTCCCCTTCTAAAAATATCTATCGTTTAAATTATCAGTTTTTTTTCCCCCCTCGGCACGATTCAATTGTGGTGTCCATTAATGTTTTGAAAAATATTTTTATTACCTTTGTTGATTTTTTGCTCGTGCGCGCCAAACTTGCTTCATTTGTTTTCGTTTTCCCGCGTAAATTTTTACACGGGAATAACAGCTGATGTTTGTTGTTGGGTTGGGAACACTGATTTTCCCCCCCCAAAAAATTCCCCCCTTTAAAAATATTTTCGCCCGGGAAAAAAATATGCCGGATCTCTCCACTTTCTTCCCTAGAATCGAAGACTAAGCTAAATGCCATTTCCTGCTCTATTCAACACTCGCCTCTATATTCAGCACTCGCCTCACAGCGAGTGTCTGTGTTCGACTCCCGGCAAGGGTGGACATTTCGGGCTTGTCCTTTTACTGTCACTGTTCGCCTAGCGGTAGTAGGTACCTGGGTGTTAGTCAGATGGTATGAGCGGCATCCTGGGAAACAAGATTAAAGGCCCAAACAATGGAGATTAAGACAGACAGTCCCTCCATGACGCAATGATTTTTCTTGGGTTATCCTGGATCAAAACCCCCTCCAGGGTTAAAAATCCAACAAATCTTATCTTAGCATCGTAAAATATTCTCAGTGTTTGTGTCCTCCGACAATATGATTCCCTCGATATATTCCAAGTTTAGTCATTACAATTGACGAAGTAAAGGGTGGATTGTACATACGGGTTAGGGGGGTTTAAAAAGGCACTACACGAGGGCCATTAAGGCGGTCGTAACCTTTTTACCGCCATTGGGTATTAAATAAACTCAGTGTATACACTGAGATATATACACACCATCGGGGTATATACACTGAGATACGTGTCAGTGTACATATATAACAAGAGACATTTCTCGTATATTTACAAATGGTCAATCCTTCGGGTACATACTCGAAGCGATGCACATATCTGAGTGTGTTTGTACTAAGAGAAGTACATACATCAGTGTATATGCACGAGAGATATACTGGGTGTATGAGTGACCCCACACAGGAATCAGTGAGTACACACACACACACACACACAAAACAACACACCACACCCCACACACCCACACACACCCACACAAACAACCTGCACTGCTTGTGAAGACAGAACTGTTACCTGGGGTTTTCCGGGGATCAACCCCCCGCGGCCCGGTCACGAACCAGGCCTCCCGATGGATCAGGGCCTGATCAACTAGCTGTTACTGCTCCCAAAAACGCATTTCCAACGTACAGCCACTGCCCGCTGATCCGGCCTGACTTTAGGTATCTGTCCAGCTCTCTTTTAAAGGCAGCCAGGGTTATTGGAAATTTCCCTAATGCTTGATGGGAGGCTGTTGAACATTTGGCCCAAACACTTATGGTGTTTTCCCTTAGTGTACCAATGGCGCCCCTACTTTTTATTGGGGGCATTTTGCATCGCCTGCCCAGTCTTTTACTTTCGTAGGGAGTGATTTCTGTGTGCAGATTTGGGACCATTCCTTCCAAGATTTTCCAAGTGTAGATTATAAGAACATAAGAAAGGAGGAACACTGCAGCAGGCCTGTTGGCCCATACTAGGCAGGTCCTTTACAATTCATCCCACTAACAAAACATTTGACCAACCCAATTTTCAATGCCACCTAAGAAATAAGCTCTGATGTGAAAGTCCCAATTACACCATGGTCACACTTATCGAAGACGTTAGTATATTCCGTGTAAACAACAGCTGCATTGTGCTTGTCTTCCAGTGTATCCAAGACCATGTGTGGTGATAGTGGTGGTGACATTGGAACTGCCAGAGAGAGGCGTGACCTGACCCATGTTGACCTGGTTTGTGTAATCTTGTTTCTTTAAAACTTCAAAAATCTGATAATGTGGACGTCAGCGCCCAGGGGGTGGAGAGGTGTGAAGGAGAGAAGGAAGAGGTGGGGGGAGGGAGAGAGAGAGAGAGAGAGAGAGAGAGGAAGAATGAGTTTAAAAATAAAACGTGAGTAGAGAGAGGGAGAGAGAGAGAGAGAGAGAGAGAGAGAGAGAGAGAGGAGAGAGAGAGGGGAGAGAGAGAGAGAGAGGGGGGAGAGAGAGAGGGGAGAAAGAGAGAGAGAGAGAGAGAGAGAGAAGAGAGAGAGAGAGAGAGAGAGAAGAGGAGAAAGAGAGAGAGAGAAGAGAGGAGAGAGAGAGAGAGGGAAAAAGAGAGAGAGAGAGAGAGAGAGAGAGAGAGAGGGGAGAGAGAGAGAGAGAGAGAAAGAATGAGTAAACATAAATATGTGAGAGAGAGAGAGAGAGAGAGAGAGAGAGAGAATCTGGTTAGAGCGTCGTGATTTTTTGGACACCAGGGCAGGCTAAAAACGCGGGTTCGATCCCCCGGCTAGTCGCAGTGTTGTTATTGGTGACTTGTATTAGCTCTGTGAAGACCTGTTTGCGGGGCTCTCTACGAATTGAAGCAAGATGCCCTCCATCGAGCAACTTTACCAACAGCTTAAGGAAGAATTGAGGATGGCGAAGAGGGAGATTCGGTGACTGACCGAGGAAAACAAGAAGATTTGTAGTAGTCCTCCTGTTTGAGTCCTCAGGTCAAGAAGGGAAACTGGTCAGTGGCTGGACAGCAGGGAACGAAGTTGACGATCAAGAAGACGAATGGAAAGGTAGAAACGATGAAGAAGAAAGAGACAAACCGTGGAAACTGTCGTGGAAACATCTAATACATTCTCAGTGCTACCCGACAAATGTGAGTCCACTACTGGGAACGTCACTACGAACGACACCAAGGAAGGTAAGATTATTGTTGTTGTTGGGGATAGCCAAGTTAGGTATGTGGATAGGGCATTCTGCTTGAAGGACAGGAGTAGGAGACAGAGGGTTTGCTTTCCTGGGGCTGGGATGGAGGATATTGTTAGCCGTCTGGATGACATCATGAGAGGTAATGGAAGCAATCCTATTATCTGTCTCAGTGCTGGAGGCAACGATGTTGGCAGACGTAGAGTGAAGACCTGATTAGCAGGTATAGGTCAGCATAGAAATAATTAGGAGGAAGGGTGGGAACCCTGCCATATGTGGTATTTTGCCAAGGAGAGGAGTTGGAAATGAATGGTTGTCCAGGGCAATTGGTGTCAATTGCTGGCTGGACAAATACTGTAAGGAAAATGGCGGTAACATTCATTGACAACTGGGACCTCTTCTATGGCAGAAATGACATGTATGCCAGGGATGGGGTTCACTTATCTAGGTCTGGGGTGGGAGCACTGGCAACTGCAGTGGAGGGAGCTGTTAGGACTTTAAACTAGGAATAGTTAGTGGTATGGGTTTTGGCAGGAAAACAGTGAAGTCCCAGTGTAGTAATATTATGAGTTCTAGGGGAACTAGTAATAAGCAGAACGAGGTAGATATTGAAAAGCCAGTGACACTGGGTGAAAAGGGGACAGTAATAGGTTTAGTAGAAAAACAGAAATGAGCAGGAAGGGTAAAGAGAAAGGAGAGTCTTTCAATGTTTATTATGCTAATAGCCGTAGTGCTAGGAATAAGATGGACGAGTTGAGATTAGTTGCTAGTGCAAGTAACATTGATGTCTTTGCCTTAACTGAGACCGCTGGTTTCAATTCAAAAAGATCGGGACAACCAATGCCTGGGGAATGTCACATTCAGTTTTAAAATTGTTCCAATTAGATAGAAGTATTGGAAGGGGGGTGGGGTGGCAATTGGTTTGTAGCCGAGCTCGCTTGAACTGATGCAATAAAAACGGGTATGAAGTCTGAGTAATACCATAGAGTCTGTTGGATAGGAATTTTTCCCAGAGGGGCATGAAAAACTGATTTTAGGAGTGATATAACCGACCCCCAAACTAGATAAGGTACCAAGGGGAGACTACTATGGGAAGGACCTTATTAAGAGATCTTAGGGTGGGAGAGCCCCCCGAAGGCCCTCTACTGTAGTAAATCTCGGAGCCCAAATTTAAAGCTTTAGTCATATGGATTGGCATTCTTGCCTGGTAATTCGAAGATCATATACGACTTCATAAGAAGTCGTTATCAGGATTGATATTTAGAAGCAAGTTTTGTGACAGAACCTACCAGGGGAAATAACCTGCTTGACTTAGTTATGGCAACAATGAATCCCCTAGGTTAATAATTATAATTACCGACGGAAACTGGGTGCTAGCGACCACAAATCAATACATTTAGAATTGGAATGGAGTACGATCGAGCGATTAACTCAGTAACAGTCCCAGATATTCGCTTAGCAGGCAGATTATCGCTGGGTCTTAGAGAAGCACTTATTCGTAATAGGTTCTGTTGACTGGGGTAACGAAGAGCGCATCCCCCAATAAGACAGTTTTCTGAACACTATACATGCTGCTCAAAGAACGTACATTGCCCGTAAAAAGAAATTCATCAAATAGTACTGGGACCACCAAAATGGATGAATAATAGTACACAATAACCACTAGGGCATAAGAAGAGGAATTTATTAGGCGTATATCACACAGAGGTGAGGGTCATGCTTCTGAATCATCCAGGATATTGACATAAGAGGGACATTAAAAAAGGGGGTAAAAAAGCTAAAAAGGGACTATTGAAATAAAAGTTTGCTAGGGATTCCTCAACTAACACACCAAAAAGTATTTTTTCTATCTTTCCCAGGTCATACAACAAAAGTTTAGAGATTAAGATCGGTCCCCATAAAAATAACTAGGGCACCTTACTGACAAAGAGAATGAAATGTGCATGAATTTTAAATAATTATTTTCTCCCTCACAGTTTTTATTTAATACACAGTAAGAGGCACTAACAATATTCCAGAATTAATTATTTTACAGTGGGCTATAATAGATCAATTATGTAACATCACAGTCACTAGTGAAATGTCGTGAAGCAGGATAGACCAGACTGACGCAACATAAGTCGCGCGGGTCCTGATGAAGGTTTTTTCACGGGTTCTTCAGGAATGCAAAATGGAACTCAGTGAACCATTAACAAATATTATTTAATTTATATCCCTCTTCCAAGCAGGTGTAGTGTCTGAAATGTGGAAGATGGCTAATGTAATTCCCTATTTTTAAAACAGGGGACACGTCTGTTTAACCCTCCGTCAAATTATACCGCCCGAAAAAAAAAATAAGCCTGACCCACACTTGTAGCAAATTACTAGAGTCAATTATAAGCGTAGATTATAAGAACCATCTCGATAAGCATGCTTTGATTAATGATACTCAGCAGGGATTCACAAGAGGCTGGTCTTGTTCTAACTAATTTATTAACTTTCCCTTCAGTAAAGCTTTTAAGGCTGTTGACCACGATAAAGAGTTTGATATTCATTTTTACTTAGATTTTGTAACTGTTAGATAGAGTTGCTGGACACCAAAGACAGTTAAAGAAAGTGGCAGCTCATGGCAGAGGGGGAAAAGTGCTCTCATGATCGTGTCAATGGCTCACAGACACGGAAGCAGAGATTGTCCATAATGGGGGTTAAATCCGAGTGGGGATCTGTAACAAATGGCGTTTCCACAGGGATCAGTCTTGGGCCCGTGTGTTCTTATAATACAATATCAATGGATCTTGATGAGGGAAATTACTAGTGATATGAAGCAAATTCGCCGGATGACACAAAGAGTTAGGTAGGAATACTTGATTCCAAACGTAAACGTTTAGTGAACTTCAGGAGGATTTACAACAAACTATTTCATTGTCATAAAAGTAGGCAGATGCAGTACAAAAATGAATATACATGTTAGATAAAAGCTCGGGAGTGTCCATAACCCAACTAGTACTTATAAGTTAAATATGTAGAACTTATCTATACAGATTGCGAAAAGGGAACTTGGGGGTTTATGGTAAGCACAACTTCAAACCAAGACAGCAATGCCCTAAGCTAACGTAAATAAGCAAATAGATTATTGGGATTTTAATCAAGAAGTGTACGCAACAGAATCCAAGGTCATACTGCAGCTTGATTAACCTCTTAGTAAGGCCTCACTAGATTATGCAGTACAATTCTGGTCCCATATTACAGAAATGGACATAAATTCGTTAGAAAAACATTCCGCGTAGATGACCAAATTAATACATAGCAATAGAAATCTTCCTTATGAAGAAAGATTGAAGACTCATTAAGTTCCTATTTCCACCTTGTTAGACTAAGAATGAGGGAGACCCTGATCGAAGAGTATAAGTAGGAAGCATAGGGTATTACTAAAGGGATATTAATAAGGTCTTGCAGGATGTTCTCTCCACGAGAGAACCGCAGTAATGGATTTAAAATTAGATAAGTTTTAGAATTAGAAAGGACACAGGAAAGTCTTGGTTTGGAAAAAAAGGGTAGTAGATGAAGTGAGAACAGTCCCAACCCCTAGTTGGGTTATTGAGCTGGACTTTGGGTATTTTAAATTTAGGGTTGGATAAGATACATGAGTGGGGAGGGATAGGATTTGAGTGGGAACTTATGATATATCTCTCCCTCCCTGCGTTCCCAACGATACAAGTCAAGGCTTTCCAAGCGTTCCCAGTAGTTAAGGTGCTTTGACAAAACGTATACTGCAGTAAAAGATCTCTGTAACACGCCTACGTCTAGATCTGCGATTTTTTCACCCTGTGCTTTGTGTGAATGGCATGTTAAATGTAATCAAGCAGTATTCCAGCATAGAGAGAACAAGTATTTGAAAAGATCATCTGGGCTTGTCATCTCTCTGTTTTGAAAGTTCCCTCAATACCATCCTATAATTTTCCTTTGCACGTGCGATCGTGGCACTTGTTGTGAACCTTGAAAGTGAGATCCTCGGACATTACTAAACTCCCATGTTCCCTTACATTATTTTTCCGCTCTATTGTATGGCCGGAGTCAGTAGTATACTCGTTCTAGTTATTAACACCTCCAGTATTCCCATAACGGAGTAGTTTGGAATTTGTCCTCATTTGAACATCAAATTGTTTACCTACCCCGTTGCCCCGCTGGAAAACTTGTTTATACTCTCTCTTGGAGGTGTTAAAAAACACCCGCGTCCTCAATCAATGACAGCCTCAAGGCAGATCCTAGTATCATCCGCAAAAGGATGATTGGAGCGTGGTGTACTATCCTCTTTTAATGTCTGATATGAGGATAAGGAAAAAGATGGGGGCGAGTACTGTGCCTTGTGGAACAGAGCTCTTTCACTAATGCAGCTCCGATTTAAAAACTCTGTTGACCACTAATCTGTGTTCGATTTGGTTAGGAAGTTTGAAGATCCATCTCCTCACTTTCTTCCCCAGTATTATTTTCCTTTGAGCCACTTTTATGTGCTATTACACCACCATGATCGTATTTTGTCGACCACATACATGTAAGGCGACTCCACACAGGGTGGATAACAGAAACCTTTCCAAAACAAGAGGAGCAATAAAACCATTGGTAACAGAAACTGTATAGGGTGGAGCCACGCTACAATGTATATAGACGGGTATTTGTGTGGTCAGTGGGACGCTTCATTGGGTTGTACCACAACCTGCCTCCACACAGGATATATAGTTCGGCTAACTTCCTATATAATTATTACCACTAGCATTCTGTGGTGAGAGGTTTGAAGGCTATCTGAAAGAATGTTTCTCTAGTTATAATCACAAATCGGGAAATACAGCCTGACCACCATGGTATAAATGGTGAATAATGGCGTAAATTCGTGTAAATTGATGTGTCTTGGTGTATATTTACGTGTATATTGGCTATATTGGTGTGTAATCGTGCATATTAGTTTATTATGTCCTCCATAAACTGGTTTATTGGAGGGAGGGCGGAGGAGGGGCAGTGCACCTGCAAGCCGGTGGCCCTCCCAGGTGAGCAGCGGCGTGTCTAGCCCACTGAGGGGCTGGGGCAGGGGGGTAACAAGTCAGAATCAAACCAACAAGGATACCTGTTGAACCTGCTTTCTCATTGGCAGGAAAGTGAAGGTGAAAAAAAATGAGAACATCTGGTCAACAGTGTAAACGTGAGTGCTTATTGCTGAATACGCATACACCGACACACAACACACACACACAGCACACACACACACACACACACACCACACACACGAGCTTTGGATAAAGCCATGGCAGCGGGGAGAGAGAGGGCCCAGTAGCAACCGGTGAAAAGGCGGGGCCAGAGACTAAGACTCGACCCCTGCAACCACAAATAGGTGAGAACAAATAGTGAGTACACAGCCCACACACACACCGACACACCACACACACACACCCACACACACACTCGCTGTTAATGTACCGTATACATAAACATTACATACACAAGTTTTTCCCACATGGATTTATCAAACACACATTGGCATATACATACACACGTATTGACCAGTGACTGAATACACACAGACATTAACAAATAAATACTACAGTATAAGTGTACACATATATAGTCGTGTCCCTTGCTAATTGACGTCAGCATGGTCGAGGGACCACAACTATGACATGGATTCACCTAATGTTGACATTTTAAGCAGAATTAATGCGCAGGGGGATAGGGGGGGGGACATAATAAAGACATATACATCCTGAGAGGGGGAATTGAAATAGGGGATACCGTACAGGATGTTCCGAAGTATGGACAAAGCAACACGGGGGTCACAACTGGAAGTATGAAAACTCAAATGCGTTTACCGGTATGTTAGGAATTATTTCTTCAGTCCAAGAGGTTGTCAGGAAATGGACTAAGGAGAGTGATGTAATGAGGCAGGATCCATATATAGCTTTAAGAAGACGTTCGATAAGGTTTCCATGGAGCAGGGAGATGTGGACCCTAAGAATGACCATAGAAGAGTCGGGGCCAGGAGCAGGGCCAAACCCTTGCAAACCACAATAACGTAGCGAGAACCTATAAGTTATCATAACACATACACAAAGTGGAATAGTCGTGGAAAGTTAGGTGGAGGCAGGATCCATACTGTAGCATTAAGAATAGGTATGAAACAGCTCATGGAGCAAGGCAGAGAGGACCTAGTAGCAAGAGCATTGAAGAGGCGGGGCCAGGACCATGAATCGACCTCTGCAACCAGAAATAGGTGAGTACCACACACACAACAACACACACACACACACACACAAACAGCACACACACACACACACTCAACACACACCCACACACAGAGCTAAAGTTTTAGTATAACAATAACCGAAGAACAATAATAGAATTACTTCTGATGTAAAACACATGAAGGCAGCGGGGACCGGATGGGCCTATCACCTTCGCTTTAAAAAAGAAAAAAAACCCGTACAGAACAAAAGTGAATTAGACTATCCGGAAGGTAGACCCAGTATGGAAGGTCGCACAACTGCGCTATATTTTGAAACATGATAGGAAATGTCCTCTTTAAAATAGATTATATGCAATGTCCCTCTCAGCTATGGCTATTGTGGAAGGTGGTACACACTGCGCCAGTTTTTTGAAATAGATGATTGTTAAGTCACGAAAAACTGTTGAAAAATCATTAGAATGATATTGAGTAAAATCCGAGGACCAAAACTGAAAACCTTGAATAACTTTAAAATAGGTTAGACGAGTACATGGTGTAGGGTGTAAGGAGTGGGTAGTGGGTGTAGTGTGGGTGTGGTGTAGGAGTGGGTGTTGGGTGATGATGGGTGTGGGTTGGTATGGAGTGGTTGTGGGTGTAGGAGTTGGGTGTGGGGGTAGGAGTGGGTGTGGGTGAGGCGTGGGTGTGGGTGTCGGAGTTGGGTAGTGGATGTAGAGTGGGTGAGGGTGTATGAGTGGGTAGTGGGTGTAAGAGTGGGTGGTGGCTGACGGTGGGTGTAGGAGAGGGTGTACGGCTAGGGTGAGGGAGTCGTCGTAGGGAGTGGCTGTACGGAGTGGGAGTGGGTGTACGGAGTTAGTGAGGAGTCGGCAGGGTGTGGCTGTCGCGTTGGGTGTCGCGAAGGCGTTAGACGCGTGGGTGTGGGAGTCGGCGTGGGAGTGGGGTGTATCGGCGTATAGGGAGAGGAGAGTCTGCGTATGGGAGAGAGGTGTACTGGCGAGGTTAGATAGGAACGGCGAGAGGAGGGATAACTCGGGGTTGAGGCAGACGTGCGAGGGAGAGTGAGTCGGAGAGGGTGAGAGGAAATAACGCGAGTGGAGAGGGAGACGGCGAGGGAAGTTTTAGTACGTCGAGTGAGAGGAAGTACCTCGTGGGTGATGAAGGGAGGACGGAGATAGTGAAGATGGTGGACGGCGATGGGTGTAGGCATCGACGGCGAGGGAAGACGCTAGGGTGATGCTAGACGGCGAGGCGTATAGGGAGACTGCGATGGAGATCAGTAGGGAGCGGCGAGGTAGACGTGCTACTGCAAGTGTTTAATGATCGTATACGATGAGGAGACGGCGAGGGAGAGAGGGAGACCGGCGTAGAGTGGGAGAGTTTAGACGCGAGGTAGTCGTGAAACGGTAGGGATTATGTCGAGACGTATTATGGGTAGTCGTGCGAGTGGAGAGTGATACGGCTAGTTAGAGTTGAGACGGCGAGGTTGAGCTGATACGGCGCGTGAGAGGGAAGACTGGCTAGTTAGAGCTACTTATGTAGACGTACGATGTGAGATTGATACTGAGAGGGAGAGTGTTATGACGGATACGTGCGATGTGTAGACGAGTGAGACGGCGAGGGAGAGTGATACGGTCTATGATAGTGTTCGACGGCGAGAGTGATTACGTCTGATTGAGATGTTGGAGGCTAGAGCAGTAGTGTGTAGAGGCTGAGGGAGAGCTCGATGTAGGATCTAGACGCGATGTGAGTGGACGACGGCGAGTGCAGTAAGGTCCAGACGAAGAGTGGAGTGAGACTTATAGGGTGAGACGTCGACGTGGAGTGAGTCATACCGAGAGTTAATGACGTAGATCGTGACGGCGATGGGAGAAACTGCGATGG
>NW_026468641.1:0-12386 GCF_026875155.1 Cherax quadricarinatus | reverse complement strand
TAGGGGGGAAAAACCCCTTTGGAATATCGAAAAGGGAACTCTGAGAAATTAATCACACATCTGAAGAGTTTCATGTGTCTTATGGTCATCCAAAGATTCATTAATATTAATGTTTGTTGCACCCGAGTGGTCAAGAGTCACCAAGTCATGTAGTTCTCTGTCATAGTCTACGTTAGAGGCGTCAATTACACACACCTTACACTCTTCAGTTGTCTTATCAAGTTCGTGTGGAAAAACTAAGTCAAAGTTATTAAGGCGTTAACCGAATTTCTTCGGTAATATTTCTTAAGGATGTTGATATGATAAAGCTTAGGTTTCCCCTTGACTTCTATGAGGTAGTCAACTTTCCCACAAATTTTTAATACTTTATATGGACCTTTCCATGCTACTAATAATTTATTTGACTTGATAGGCAAAAGTACAAGAACTTCATCCCCTACTTTAAAACTTCTCCTCTGACTTTTGGAATCAAAATAGGTTTTGTACTGGTCCACTGACAAGCTTAAGTTTTTCGAAACTATGTCAGAGGTTTCCTCAAGTTTGGATCTAAGGTCAAGGAGAAACTGGTAAGAAGACTGAACCTCAGCATCTACCTCCTCATTAGTCCATAAGTCATGAAGGATGAACAATGGACCTCTGGCCTGTCTACCATAGAGAAGTTCAAAAGTTGAAAACCCCAAAGAGTCACTGGGAACTTCCCTCATGGCAAACAAAGCACAGGGTAGGTAACGATGCCACTACTTAGGTTTAAGGGAGCAAAGTTTCCTTAAAATGGACTTGAGAATTGAATGCTGGCACTCAATCCTCTGATTACAGCTAGGATGATATGGTGTGGTGAAGAGAGGCTTCACTCCCAGAAGTTGGTAGAGTGTTGCATTAAGTCAGATGTGAATTGAGTCCCACGGTCAGACAAAATTTCTCTAGGAATGCCAACTCTGGAGAAGATGGACAAAAGGGCTTCAGCCACCTCTGTAGTGGTTATGGTCTTCAATGGTATGGCTTCAGGGGAAACTGGAAGCATAATCAATTAATGTTAATATATATCTATGTCCCCCAGATGAAAGTGGTGATAAAGGACCAACGATGTCAATAGCTACTCTTTCAAACGGTACCACAAAGATTGGCATTTTGACCATAGGTACTCGCCTGGTACCTTGGGAGGATGACAGTTGGCAAACTTTACACAATCTACAATAAGTAGTGACATCTGAGGACATTTTGGGCCAAAAATAGGTTTCCCTAATTTTATTTAAGGTTTTACAATGCGAGAAATGTCCGGCCACTGGCAGGTCATGAGCCATTTTAAGAACAGTCTCTCTGCATTGACTTGAAACAACTAAGATGGAATAGTCTATCTCATCTGAATTTAATTTGAATACTGACTTATAAAAGATACCTTTTATATATTCAAATTGATATGAAAAGTTTTTCCTTTGAATAACTTGATTTTGTTTAGCTGCATTATGGCAATTCTGAAGAGAAGGGCAATTACATTGAAAACTGATAAAGGAGTCCTTTGATATATCTAAAGGCTTAAAGTCATGGAAAATCAAAGGATGGACAGTAGGAGAAGCCTGGGCTTTGGTCTGAGCCCTAGTCAAGACATTTATAGTATTGGAGGTGATATCTTCACTTTCATCTAACAAATGAACCGGTGATCCTACTTTTCTTGCTTTCGAGGTACACACGGTTTTTTAACCCAACATAAACTTCCAAGACATTGTCTCATTTAAACTTTCGGGGGGCTTTCTGACTCAAAAGACGGGATTGAAAAGGTATGTCCATTTTTGGTGAGAAAGGTAAAACCCAGAAGGAAGAATGGCCCCTTTTAATTCCCATTAGAGGAGCAAGAAGTGAGGGGAGCTGTACGCTCAGCCCAACCTGTGAACCTTTAGACCTAATGTAAAAAGGGGTTGGTAAAAGTTCCGCGGCCAAGTAGTCTGAAAGTATAGAGGGGAAATGAGTTTCTTTGAGATTAGGGCTTTTTAACAGAAATGACTATCAGGGGCACCCTGTTTCCGAAAAATTTGGTGTACATTAAGCCCATTAACTTTTCCCTAAACAGAAGTGTGCTTGGTCATTACAGTCTTTAAAACATTTTCCCCAACTTCTTGGGAAAATCAAGACGTTTAGGTCCCAAACCCCACAAAAAGAAAAACAAATAAAAGACGTCGTTTACTTTTCCATAGAGGCTTTTGATTTTTTTAAGATTTGAACCCTTCCCCCAAAAGGGTTTCAACCCCTTTAGGTCTTTATGGAATTGGGCCCCTCTAATTTCAAGCCCCCCCTCCCCCTCAGCAAACTTTCAGTTTAATCGGGTTTTGCTTCTCTAATGAAAGTTTTATCTGGTGGGGAAAGGCTGTCGGAACGGGTCGAACCCCGAAGTTCAAGAGATTCATAATGTGACAATTCCTAACCTCTACCCAAAATCGAAAAATCAAAAGAGTGTTACCTGTAATGCGAAATTCTGGCCGGCTGAAAGGGGGCAAACCTAAATCTTTCCTATAAGAATTGGGGGTTTTCTGTATCTTTAAGGATTGCCTTCTTCAGTGGGTTATAATTTAATATATTGCGACAAAGTTGCATAGAAATTTCAAAGTGTACCGAAAATAACATTCCTAACTGGTACCCCAGGTGTCGCGGCCATTCACAGAGGGGTAGCGGAAATTTTCAAACGTAATGTATAAAGTTATTTCTTCCCCCTTGTGAATGGAGGTAAATTAGGGTTGGATATGTGCATAACTGCACGTTTTCCATTATCCTTCCTCAATTGCTTTTTGGGAGGGTTAATTTTTCCTAATTAAAGGGTGAGCTTTTTCGGTCGCCATCTTTTTCTCTCTCTCCAATTCATGTTTTGCTCTTAATTATGTTCTCTAGCCTTTCCTCAATTCTCTAGCTTTTTTCCTCCGTTCTCTAGCTCTTTCCCCTCAGATCAAGTCTATCAGGCTCTTTTTTGTTTTCTTGCTTCTTTCTTCTTTCTTGGCTTTTTCTTTCAATTCCTCTTCCCTCCTTTTTCTCTCTTTCCGGATCTTACATAATGAAAGCTTCTAAATTTTTCCCCTGTTATTCCTAACTTACTTCCAGCATTCACCCAAAAAACTGATATTCCTCCTCTTGCAAGAATAATTTTAAACTCCAGGGGAAAATGAAACAGGTTTTAAACCCCTTCAGGCCCCAAGGGCCAAAAAATCTGAAGGGGTGCCCCCGTGTCCAAGAAATTTTGAAAAAAAAATTTTTTTTTCTTACAGAATTAAAGAGTATTTTTTTGTGAAGGAATAAGCCAAAAAAATTTTTTTGATCATACTTCAGAGATACAGGGGCCCGGGATTTGACCCAAAATGACGGGTGGGGGGGCAAATCAGTGTTTTCCGCAAAATCTTTTTTTATTTTATGTTTTCTTACTTTTTTCTTTTCTTTTTAATTTTTTTTCTTTTTTAATAACTTTTGTGGCCTGGAGCCCAAATATAATTAATTGTATAAGTGTCCCTCATTGATTCAACAAAAATAACGCACTAATTTGTTTATCTTATTGCTTACAAAATTGTTTACAATTTTATTGTAAAAAAAATGATAAAAATTTAGTGGGTTATTGTGTTATACAGGGGTTTATCATATGGTAAAATGGTGCCATATGGTAAATTGGTACAATGGCACATGATACAAGGGTACCCTGGTAGAATGGCCCATTTGGTACAATGGCTTTTATGTCAAGGGTCCCATATGGACAAAAAAAAAATAAAGCAATGGTCCCTTGTTACAAGGACATGGTAGAATCCCACCATTTGGTACAAGGGTCCCATATGAAAAAGGGTTTTATAATGGTGCAATGGCCATGGTCCATATGGTGTAAGGTCCATATGATGCAATGGTCCCATATGGTCATTGTACCAACAGTAAAATGGCCCATAGGGTTTATTTTTCCATATGGTACTGTTGTATTAACAACTAATTTTTTATTATTATTTTGTTTACAATATTTACAATAAAAATATGCAAAAATTTTGTATTTTGTAATGTTCTATTTTTTTACGGGGTTACAGGAACCTGACGTTTTCCTTGAGGTGGCTAAAAAAAGCACTTTGTCTGGGAAACTGGAGTCAGTACTGCTTGAAACCCCACCACTCAGTCTTGGCTGGTGCTCTGCACCAAACACCTATTCCCAAGGTACAGGTATATGTTACAGGGTACCTATGGTAAATTGACTATATGGTAAAGGGTACCATGCGTACGGGGTTTACCAAGGGTGCAGGGTACTTGGTACATTGACTTATGGAAAAGGGGGGTACCATGCGACAGGTACCAGAGGTGCAGGGTACCTATGGTACAGGGTACCGTTGGTAAGGGTACCGTTGGGAAGGGTCCCGTTGGTACGGGGGCCCGTAGGTACGGGTCCCGTATGGTACGGGGCTTATGGTACGGGGGTACCATATGGTACGGGTCCATATGGACGGGTCCAATGATACAGGGTCCCATTGGTACAGGGTACCATATGGTACAGGGTACCATATGGACGGGTCCTTGGTACAGGGCCATATGGTCGGGTACCTTAGGGTCAGGGTACCTAGGGTACGGGGTCCATATGGTACAGGGTACCTATTTTCAGGAAAATTTGGTACGGGGGTACAAGATGGGCAGGGTCCCAAAATTTGGTAAGGGTACGTATGGTACAGGGTACCGTATGGTAAGGGTATTTTTGGGGTACAGGGGCCCGAAATGGTACAGGGCCCCGTAGGGACAGGGCACGTTTTACGGGTACCTTTGGTCGGGTACCTTTTGGTACAGGGTACCTATGGTACGGGGGTACCATATGGTACAGGGCCTATGGTAGGGGGGTACCATATGGTACAGGGTCCCTTTTTGGTCAGGGTTACCATTGGTACAGGGTACCATAGGGTACAGGGGTCCCTAGGGTTCGGGGGTCCATAGGTACGGGTACCATATGGTACAGGGTACCATATGTCGGGGGTACCATAGGGTTAAGGGGTCCATATGGTACAGGGTACCTTTGGGTACGGGTACCATTGAACAGATACGGGATAACTAGGAAATAAAGTCACCCTGTTTTTTTTTGGGTTACCCTGTATTTTAACGTATGGCTATGTATGAAAATCTATGAAAATTGTATTTCGGTACCCCTGAATAAACTTCCCAAGTGCATGGGCATCATAAGTAGTTTATTTAGTTATACACAAATAAAGTTACATAAAATATCATACTAAGCGCATTATTTTTGGAAACCAAGGATAACCAAAAAAGAAAGTCAGACGTTTTATTTTTCCATTAGGGCCCTGTACCCTGTACCATAGGTACAATGATTTTGGGTACAATGTACTATACGTACTTTGTAATATGGTCCTTTTCCATATCCCATTGCCCATTTTTAAAATTTGTAGACATGGCACCATTGTACCTAGGGCACATGGTCCCATTGGTTCAAAACATAGAATTCGTCTTCAGCCCCATTTCCCATCAGCCCTTAAAACTGAAATTTGTGAAGGGGAGAGTCAAAATTTCGCCGGGAGTGAGTGGGGGTGAGGTCTTGCCCCAGGCACAATGAACAAAGCTATTTTGCCGCGTTCCCACAATCCCATGTGGCGTCTAATTTTTTCTATGTGGCACACTGACCACCGACCCTTTCTTAGATGAGGCCTACCACCCCTTCTCGTGCTAAATTTGACGGGCGCAAAAATTTTGGCGTAGATCTCGGTTTGGCCCCTTGAAGTAAACCCGTAGATCTATGGGACGGACCCTAAAGGGGTTAAAAGAAAAACGGGGGTTAAATTCCTTCCCGCTCAAACTAAGAAAACCAGAGGGCTAACCCTGCTTCAATTAAAGAATATGTATTAATGAAAACGAAGGGTTTTAAAGCCGGGCCCAACAAACAGTAAGTAGAATGGGGGCCCTTGACCATCCAAACTTCCACCCAAAAAATCAAAAGTGTCCTATGACTTCCCTTTGATATAATAAAAAAGGGCAAGAAACAAATTTTCACTGGAAAATCTCGGCCCCGACTTTTTCCTCCAAAGTGTTTCAAGCCACAAAAGGTAGAAAATTTAACTGTATATCCCCTTACTTTACTTACAATAAATTGGGGCTATAACAATCACCAAAACTTTTAAAAACCCGTACTGTAGTCCTACCCTTGAGAATGATTCTATGGCTGGTGGTAAATGTCTTGGTTGCGGCATTGAAGTTCAAATTAATTTGAGAAAGGGTGAATCTTTATTCAGTCGACAATCCTGGCAAGGTTGCCATTGTGAGGGCTTACTCAGCCCTGTAACAACTTCGTCATTTACCAAAGGCGGTCCTCCCCAGGAAAAAATTTTTTGAAAAGAAAAAGAAAAAAATAAATTCACAAAGATAAACACTTTTTATTTATTAATCAAACTAGAACAGTGAAACATGAAGGGGGTACCTATTTTAAAGAAAAATGAAATGAAAAAAAAAAAATTTTTAATTCAAAGTAAAATATATATATGTAATGGGGTGTCTGGGAGGTTTTACACCTTTTAGAAATAGTACCATTCTGATGAGTGGGGGGGGATCAGAGGGGTTGGTGACAACCCAACGGCTTTCTTAACAGAGTCTAAGCCGGAAAAAATCAGTCCAGTCTGGAAAGCAGGTTCTTAACTACTGCAATATGAGGGGTTTTGTCCGCATTGCAAAATACACAGGGAAGTAAACCAAAAGGGGATGTTTGGTTATCCCTCTCCTTAAAAAATTTGTTGGTGGCAGGGGACCCCAAACCGTAAAACCAAGCGGAAAAAGGGGACAAGTTACCCACTGCTCAAGAAATCATCTCCTGTAAGTACAATACCTAAAAGGTTTGGTGATTATTAAAAAATTTTAAAGATTATCAAAAGGTTAAAAAACAAGTTTTTTATTGGCCAAAAATGAAGTTTTAACCAATAAGTCCCTAGAATTGGCGGCTTTACTTACAGTAGTGTGGGGCTTGAGTGAATGATTTTGTTTGCCAGAGTCCACACGTCACCTTTCGGGGGGGGGGGGAAAAAGCGGGAGAGACTTAACCCACCCGTAACAAACGGCCACAACAAAAAATTTCCCTTTTCCCGGGGGGGAAAAAGGGGGGGGGGGTAATAACTTCCCCTACCATAACGTAGCCGGGAATAAACTATTTTTGAATACTCGCTACCCCCTTTTTTTTTGCTTTTCCCTCACAAAAAAACAAGAAATTTTTTTAAAGGTCCCAGCAATTTTTTAGACATGCTGGATATATATAAACTTCTTGAAGCAAAGTGTCATAGGAGCCACTAAATGTGACAAAGGAAAACAAAGGCTCACATATTCAGATATATATTAAAAAAATATATATTTATATATAAATTTTAAAAAAATATATATAAAAAATACTTTATGTCCGTATTATTCGAATCGGAGTTTTTTTATTCCTGCAGTCAGGCAGATGGTCAGAAAAAAGGGGGACGTGTGTTTAGGCATAAGTTAAAAAAAGCAGGGGGAAGCAAAAGGTGTAGCGGTGTGAGATTTGGGTTGGGAAGTTTTTTTTAGGTAACCATAGGTGTTTGTGTTTTTGTGCTCGCAGGGTTTTTCTGTAAGGCCTACTATGCAAGGCTGTTTTTTGAAGATACTGTATGGTGTTTGTGCCTGCTGGTTATAGTCTACCAGGGAGAAGTGAGGAGGGGAGGGTGTATGTCATGGATCCTTCCTGTTGATATTTTTTTTTAACCCCTAGTAGCAAAATTTCTAGTAGCTAATGTGAACTGGGGTGTGGTGGATTTTTTGTTGTAGTTTTTAAAATTTATGTAAGTTACTTAATCTTTCTTTCAACACACGGCCGTATCCCACCCAGGGGGTGGCCCAAAAAAAAAACAAAAATTTCTCCCTTTTTCTTTAGTAATATATACAGGAGAAGAGGTTACTAGCCCCTTGTTTTGGCTTTTAGTTGCCTCTTTTCAACACGAAGGTTCGGAGGGGAAAAATTTTTGTTCCATTTCCCAAGGAAATAAAAGAAAAGAACTAAAAGAAAAATAGAAGAAAACCCAGGGGGTGTGTATATTGTGCTTTTACATTTTTGTTTAGTGTGACCCAGTTAAGTAGAATAGCAACATCCTGAAATCTTGCATGTTCACGAGACGAAAAAAGGACACCACAACCCATCGTTGGTTTAAAAAAAATCACGGCTTTTGTTTTTACACTCACTTGGGAGGAGGGAGACCCCCCTGGGGGGTTGCGTTCCCAAACCCACTACCTATGAAGTTACTTAATATATAGATTATTTTTGTTAGGTGAGTTTTGTGTGCTTCCTTATACAATTAATTTTTTAAACTCAGCTTATAATTTTTTATGAAGTACATGCTGCCCCCAAAAGGGTGCTTTGTTTTTCAGTGTAATTTAAATGCCCCAAGAGATGATTTACACAGCCATTTAGGGGGCCCGGACATTTTATGTGAAATTTTGATGTCAAAGTTGTATATGGGGGCCGCAGGGAAGAAATTTTCAAAAATTAGAATTTTAATTCTTTTTTGAAGTGGAGAGTTTTTCTGGGAAGGGTATGTAATTAATTTATTTATTTTTTATTTTATGTCTTTGCAAAAAGGACATTGGACTTTGTATTTACAATAGGGGTTGCAATGCAAAGAGAGCCAATTATGCCTAGGCATTATGCCCAACTTAAACATTATTTATTACAGACTACTTAAAACTAAGGATTTATATTTGTGGTAGGATAGTAATTTTTTTTAGTGTACAGTAGATTATTAATTTTAAATGAATCAAAATTTTTTAAGACAAAAGATTATTCAATATTAAAAAAATGCTTTACGTAAACAATGATTTAATTTTTTTCCTGTAAAAGGATAAAAAGGTTTAAAGTGATTGTTGAAGTTATGATGTGGGAATAACGTAAGTGAGATGTGTGTTCTGAGTATTTAGCATTTAGTCTAGGGTAATTAATAGCTTTTGAGAAAATCTTAATTTTATTTTTTCATGGGGTTACTTAATATCTTCTGGGAATTAATTCCTATTTTGGGGGCCCCTTTTTTGCATAGAGTTTTTTAAAAAGTGTGTATGGCACGGGTATATCAAAAAAAAAAATTTTGTCTTGGTTGTGGTATGTTCTGTTTGGGTGGTGGGAGGAAAAATTTTAGTGGAGGGGTTTAATTGTGTGTATTGTTCTGTGAAAGTATGGCACTGAATAAGATGGATTTTAATGGTGAGCAGATTTTAGATTTTAAAATTGGGGTATGCAGAAGGAGTGGGAAATTTTTTATCATTCTTTCTGCTGCCTTTTCTGGGTTACTAGGGGGTTTTAGGTATTTGGAAGTTGTTTATCCCCCTGCACAAAATTTAAAATGTAAGATAAGGGTAATTTAGGTGAATGGTGTGCAAAAGAGGTGATTGTGGGAAAAGGGGGCCTTTCTTTGATTGATGCCTACTCTTGGAGATTTTTTTGGGGATTTTCTGTATGTGGTCTGGAAATTAAGGCTACTGTCAAAGGGGGGATACCCAGGAATTTTCCCCTCTGTGGTTTGTGATGATCGTTTGTGTTATTTTTGGTCATTCGCGCTTTGTTTCCAAAAATGAATGAAAAAGGTTTCACAGTATTCAGGGGAAATTTTTTAGTCACATCGAGGCAGATATTTTCTGCAATTCGGCATTTACTGGTTTTGCCAGTACGACTGTGTTTGGGTGGGGGAAAAAAAAACGTGAGTCCTCAAATAATATGAGTTTGGTGCTGTGTTTTCATTTTGGTTTGATCATTGTGTAGATGAGAAAAAGGATGCCAAGGACGTTTTCCCTTTTGGGGGGCTCCTACGTGAGGGTGGGGGGAAGAGTTTGCTCATTTGCTACACATATTAGTTCGTTACTAAGGTATGATTTTAGGGGTTTTAGGGAGTGGCCCCTGATAATAGTGCATTAATTTGGGTATAGCAGTTTTATGGTCATGTTTTGGGAAAATTTTGTAAATCAAAGAAAATGCCCATGGGGCTTTCTTTCTTTTTGGTTTTTGGGATATATTTGTTTTTGAATGTGTAGATAGCATCATTTGGCTTTTATTATTCCTGAAACCAAATGACAAAGGGTTTTAAAATGTTGTGTGAGATAGGTAGGGAAAATCAATATGAATTAATTTTTTAAAGATTTTGAAGCAGTGGGAAGTAGAAAATTTGGGCTATGTTATTCAAGTCAGCTTGGTCACCTCCTTGTGGATCAAGTGACCCTCGCCCCTTTTGAGGTTTTTTTGGGGAAAGGTAGATGATTCAATGGATTTGTTAAAGAGTGTTGAAATAATTGGTGACAATGCTTAAGAGCTTTTTTGTACATAAAAGCAGGCAAGTTATGTCTCCTGCCTTGTTTTTAAGGGTGTTTATGATGAGCGTAACTTCTATGGGGTTGGCTGGAGCTAGGAATAGCGTATTTGGGTAGGTGCCTTTAACCCCTTGACATGTCGCAACCCCCAATCCTGAGGTGTCTCCTGGTGTCGCAAAATTTCAAAAAAGAAAAAAAAAATTATTTTTTCTTATGAAATGATAATCTTTTCTCGATTGTAATGACACCAAAAAAACGAAATTTGATGGAAAACTGACAGAATTACGCTCTCGCGAAGTTAGCAACCTCGGTGATATTCACAAATTGGCGATTTCGCCCACTTTGAGCCCTATTTTCGGCTAATTTCATTGTTCCAGTTGACCAAACTCATAGCTATTTCTTTAGAACTCCATTTTTTCTATCGATTGAGTACAAAAAACTGCCCATTTACCAATATCAACTACCCAATAACATGGTCAGAAATTTGCAATTTGGCCAATTTAACGAAAATTAAAAAATACGACAATTTCAAAATAAGATCCAGAATGAACAATGCAGACATTCCTGGCTCTAAAATAACATTTTATTTGTTCATCAGTTATGTCTCCAGGCCCCTCTGATATTACTCTTGCTTTCTATTTTGAATTTTTATTCAAACAAAAAATAGAAGATTTACTATTATGCAGACTACTGCAATACTGTAATAATTGTGTAAATAACATCAACCCATTCATGACTGCATATTAGAATGGCTAGTTGGACATTTATTGGACAATGACATCATTTGTTTACTTTTGAACATTGGCAAAAATCAAACATTTCCCCTACTTTGAGCTCCATTTCCAGGTTCTTTTTATAGTAAAATCAATCCAAATCACCTCTATTTCTATAATATGTTTTCCATTCTATCAAATGAGACCAGGAAAATGAAAATACAACTATAAATACTATACGAAAATAGACCACAAAGTCGGCATTTTAATTAGAAAAAACGGTAGGAGTTTTTTTTTCTCATTATTCACTGCATGCTCCAGGATGTTTTTTATATGGTGCACACTGACCACACAGACCCATTCTCTCACATGTGGGCCTACCAGCTTTCTCCTTGATTTGAAGCCGCTAGAATTTATGAGTATACAGTGGACCCCCGGTATTCGATGGCATCGGTATTTGATAAATCCGGTATTCGATGCATTATGTGGAGAAATTTTCTCCAGGAGGGCAGTATCAGCCCCATTCAGTCCCTTTCAGCCCCTTTTGGCCCTGAGGGGCCCAGCCCTCTCAGAAGGGGCAAATATCTTGTTTACTGCTACAGCGAGTAATTGATCGCAGATGCAGTACGAGTATGTGATGTGGTCAAGCGACCGCCGCTCCTTGCAGTCCAGTGTTGCAGAGTGTATTTTAATAAAAGACAGTACATCTCTTACCTTAGCAGGACAATTAAGGAAAATCCTGCTCCCACTTTATTACCATGGTAGAGATAGTGTATATTGTTGTCTATGCTTAAGACAGCAAGAATCAAACATTCTGCTTTGCTTCATTGAGGAAGTGGCAAGGAAGCAAAAGTACTAGGTCAGCTTTTCCTTTGTGCTGGGGGCAGTGACAGCGTGGGGCGTTGTGGCGTCTTCAGATTACTTTTGACTCTACTGAGAGTGACACTGATGCCAGGATAACCAACAAAGAACGATCTGTGCGTTAGTGTGAACAAAGTGTCTCACAAAACACAATAAACACTTACAGAGAAGTGTGATTAGCTTCTTTAGTGATAAGATTGTGAACAATAAAGACAAATCTTGTGGAACATAGTGTACCAGTGTGCCTATTCCTAACTATGGAAGACGTGGACATCCAAGGACACTTCAGCTTCTATCAAGTCACCGATACCTGTCGAAGGTGTGAAGAACACCATAGCTCACGCTACAAGAGCAAGGTAGGTTACGAATTTCTTGTAGTACAGGGGACTGCGCAGTTCTTGAGTCACAAGGAGTTTGTAATCAACCTATAGTCTGCAGTTAGGTGCAGACTTTTGAGTCAACACAAGTAAGTTTGTCAGCCATCAGTGAATGAAATATGCTGACATAACACCCCCTAGGGGTAAT